>JAVSBS010003625.1:10255-22560 GCA_033124195.1 Coracias cyanogaster | reverse complement strand
CCAGTAGCAGGCACCAAGTCTGAGGAAAGGACTACCTGTGGTCCAGTGCTCCAGCATGTCCATGCAATGGGAAATACCCATCAACAAGGCACCTTCCACAAGAAATAAGGGTCTTCCTTGGAGGTGCCAAGTCTCCTAGGCTGGTACACCGTCACAGCACACCTTCCGAGCTTCCTTACCAAAGAGCTTAAGCTCTGAAAATAAAGGCAACTTGCTTACACAGTCACTCCCTTCCTGCAGGGACTCTAGCTTGAGAGCGTAGCATCACCTGCACGCATCCAAAGCTTTCACCTCTCCTCCCAGCCACCCAATCTTTCTTCTCCATTCAAGCTGGCATACACACTCAGTGGTAAGTTACACCGAGGTGAGAACTCCTCTGTCCTCCAGCGTTTTTGCCTGGATCAGGTCAGCTGGTCCCAGCACACAGCAGCATCTGGATCATTCCTGTGACAGCAGTGCAGAGAGACCAGGAGAACTGCAGCACTGGCTTACACGTTCCACCCTAGCACATGAGGAACTACAGCCCAAGTTTCCATTTTCATGAGTCACCCTCGTCACTTGCCCCAAGAAACTGCTGCTGTTTGCATCACAGAATCATTACAGCTGGAAGAGACCTCTAAGATCTTCAAGTCGACCATCAACCCAACACTACCATGACCACTAACCCATGTCCTGCAGTGCCACGTCAGTAACCCTTCGTGGAAACACAGAGAAGCCACGTGCTGTGGGGTGCTCTGCACCGTACCATGGGCAGATGTACGTGTGGCCAGTCTGGGTCTTAAGGTTCTGATTCAACAAATTCCTTACGTTATCTAACCAAGTGCTTAAGGCCTTCCCTTGTTGCTAAATAAAGCCAGCCCTTGCCAGCTGCCAACAAGGGGAGGTGGCAACACGGAAGGATACTGCAGGACCTCCTTCTCCAGCAGAGCGCCGCGTGCACACACTTCCACCTCCCGCAGGACCACGCTTGCTGCTCCCTCACTTCTCCCGTATCTAGGAGGGATTAGCACCTGGCTCAGCTCAAGCCTGAATTAATTTGCAAGACAAGGAAGACAAAGTGGTTTTCCTCCATCAGAAGGCAGGGCCATGAACAGACACAAGTGAAGCTGTGCAACAGATGACGTTTAGGACAGAAAACAAGTTTTTCTCTGGGCTCACGCCTTGATCTGGTAGAACCACAGCAAAGGCACTGGCTGGTGGAGCCATCCCATACCACCACCTCTTTAAAAAGGAGGAGCCCTCTTCAGCAAGGAGCACGGTGCTGGACTCACCGCCTCCCACCCTCCGGAGCCGAGCGACACAACCCTGCACCCACCACAAGTGCGATTACTCCCAGCCAGACCCACCGGTGCTGCTGAACGCAAACAAAACCAGGGAAGTTCGAGACAATCAAACAGCGGATGCAGCAGAAATGAATTAATTTATATTTGAACAAAGGCAAAAGCCAATGGGAGGTTAAACACGACGAGCTTGAAGGGAGTTCATCTGAAGACAGATCTGAAGGGAGAGATGCTGAAACGGTACATTTGGGGAACCAGAAAGTAAGCCAAAGCCATCTGAGATTTAAATAGTTACAGCCAAGGAGTTTATCTTCATATCTAAGGTGTGACTCTGCAGGGCCAGCTTTATAATTCTCCTTAACACACGCATGATGGAGACTTCTGCAGCGTACAGGAGCACACATCAACCTGACTGACCGGACACCTTTGCATTTCTCATTACCCAGACAAGTGCTGAAGCTTTATTTGTGCAAAGGCTGCTTTTATCTATAGGGACCGGCTGATAACGACAGCTGGGTACATGTGAACAGAACAAAACTTTATTAGCAACTTGAGCTATTTAAAAAAAAGAGGTCTCCAACAAATCAAAACTGTAGATGAGTTTTAGCCACCCTAAAAAGTGGTAATTCGGTATCGTACAGCCACAACGGGGACAATGGAACAATCAAATAGGTTCTAGTTGTTCTTTTCATGGCGTTGATTTTTTTGATACATTCAAAGCGTTATTGCATCAGAAAACATATCATGCATCTTTATGTTTCCAGACAAAAATCACCTGTATTTGTCATTTCTAGCTACATCTCAAAGGTGCACCAAATCTACAGTTTTATGGTTTTAGTTGCATGCTTTGCCTATATGCATGCTGAGATAATAAATATTAAATACAGGAAAGAACATAAGAGAACCAAACTGATATAAGGAATATTTTATGGCAGCTCTGTTATGTTCTGCCAGCTAAAGAGCTTGTCAAAAAAATTGAGGTAACAACAGTGGCCACACCACTCAGCTGAGAATCGCTCAAAATTCACGGAAGTTTTCAGAAATTCAAGTACACAAACACCAGCTGCAACTTGTCAGAAATGCCAGAGAAATTAGGTTGGCTGCATTTTATTAGTCTATTAACTGGCGCTCACACAGCTCCTTGTAAATCCTTTTTCTCACTCGGGGCATATCTTCCTGGGAGAACTGAAAAGGCTGGTCTAAGGCGAGGCACTTGCAGTACTGAGGAAAAGGAAAAGGCTTGATTGAAAAAAAGGACATTTACTACATGAACAGTACTGGCCACCGGTTTTTAGAAAGCAGTATTCTTACCTGGAGCACAAAAACCCCACAGTCACTGTCATTTTTCTGTTGTGGAATGCACTAAAAGGGAAAGAAACAAGAAGAGACACGTTAGAAAATACAGGATAAGTAAAGATCTAAGTCCTGCTTAAAGTCCAAAAGGAGACTGAGCCAAAACCACCAGGGATCTCGTTCTCAGAGCTAGCTGCTCTGCAGCACTAGTAACGGGAGCTCTAATCACTTACTCCAATCCCAACTTTTGCAAGGTGACACTCAACGCTCTGTTAGAACAACACCTAACATTTAGAAAAATATATAGTGTAGGACAGAAAACAAATTACAAATCTTTCTTTCGAGTTTATTTTCTTTTAGTGACCTACACAGAACAGCTTCTCAATTAGTTTAAATAAATGTTTGTACAGCATTATCTGCTTTACACAGGACCAAACTGTATCAGCAAAGTCACATGGGCCGAGAGGAGGATCTACCAGGAGCAGCTCTCCCCGCCCAGCCCCACCAAAGGCTTCCAGAGAACACGACGAGTGGTACTCCTTGGGAGACAGGACTGAGCGAGGCAGCCTCAAACGATAAACTTTTAGCCTCCGTTACTTCTTCAAACACGCTCAATTTTGATACGCGGAGCTAAGAAGTCCCACTCAGTAGTGCTCCTACGTCTCCGGCCCTTGAAGAGGAAAAGTCATCATGTTTCCTCAACTCCCAGATCTTCTACCTCTCGGAGAGCAAGAGGACAAACTCTGGCTGCAGAGCGTGCGTGAGTGCAGAGAGGAATCATTTCATTACTGTATCAGCACCTAAAAATAAATCTGGGCGAGGAGGGAGCTGTTGGGAGTATGTCTAGTGTGCAATGACCTGTTTTATAGCTTTGAAGCCATTATGGGATGGCTACGCAAATCACATACTCCCTCATTTACACTACACACAAGTTATTCCCTTTTATTGTTGCCAGACTTTGTTTACTTATGATCAAATGCAATGTGCCACAAACAGCCCTGGAGACCAAAGCCCTCTAGCCGTAGCAAATATAAAATATAGGCAGCAGCAGCATTAGCCTGCTCCTCCCTCCCTCCCCACCAACATCCCAACCATTTGGCACCGTTCAGAACAGTCCTTTCGGGAGAAGCCAGGAAGCTGAGCCTCCAGCTCATTCGGTCCTTGACCTTGTGTCAACGTGGGCACCAGCTACACGTTTTGCAGCACGGATATTTAATTGTCCAGAGATGAGGCTCAGATCACCAAGTCACTCGCAGAAAATACGAGAGATCTGGTGGGAGCTGAATGAGCGACAGAGCTCCAATCCCCACGTGCAACCACCAGTGTCACTCCTCGCACCCGCCACCTGGTCAGCATAAAAACACTTCCTACTTGTAAAAATACATGGCTTTGGCAGCAGCCTCCTAAAATCTCCCCAAAAGCCAGACTCCGGGGCTCAAACTGCTGCTGCTTACCTTTGTCACAGCAGTCTGCCAACCCTGAAGAAACTCGGGGCGATTCTTCTCTTTCGCTTCAGTCAGCAAATACTTTCGAATGTTCTTTAAAGAGGAAAGGAAAAAAGCAACAATATTATTTCACCAGCTGAAGAACGGGAGCGGGACACTGACATCTTTGCTGGTGTCCTTCTGACAAGGGGGACGTGTTTCAGGCGAGCATTACGTACTAGGAGCGGAGCTTACTAAAGAAATTAACTCTGGTGGGTACTGTGCCTTCTACCACCAAGGCTCGTTTTGGTCTACAAGGGGAGCTTCCAGACCCCCAGCCCCACCATATACTGGTACACTTGATACTGGAGCGGCTGTGGCACCGGGGTACAGTCGGAGCGCTCTCAGACACCCAGCGCAGCCCGGCCTGGGCTCTCCTGCCTTCCCCGCTGACCCCGAGCCCTTGCATTCGACAGGATCACCTTTTCCTGCCCGAACCTCAACGCAAAACGCTTCGAGTCCTGCAGCTCATCAACAAAACCCCTGGGAGAGTTTTAGTGGCATACAGGAAAAAATAGCCTGACACAAGAGAAGAGGAGGAAGGAAGATAAATGAGCCTGTGGTCTTGGGTTAAGCAAATCCTTCTACCTCTCTCTAAACAGGCTGGTGGTTTATAGAACCATTTAAACACACTCCAGCACACTAACGTTCACCTCGGTGGGCGGGTCACAGTGGCGTTTTGAGTTCTGGCCCCCAACCTTCCCCTGCAAAGGGCAGGAATCAAAGTGTCTCCTGTTTGTGAGACACTGAAGTGCAAATTCCTTGTCTGGAGCAGGATGGGAGAGGCCACACTGCAGGAGAGACTGCCGGGCAGCTGAGAGGGACCTCTGGTTCATGCTGCAAGTTCAAAAGCTGGAGAGCATGAGGTCTCTTGCTCCCAGCACAAACATTAGCTTCATCCTCAGCAAATGCCAGCAGGAAACTAGTATCTTCATTCAGAAGTCCTAGCTGGGAACTCTCCCGGCTACAATAATTACTACTCTTCTGTAGGCCAGCAACGGCACACAGTTAAAAGTAGAGGGCCACTGCATCAAGCAAGCAATTAAGTTGACAAAATTAGCTTTTGTAAGAGGGTCATTACAACTTGCTAGTCCCAGCAAAATTTTTCTGGTGGTTTATTTACCAGGAAGAGTGATAATTTAACTCCAGCATTCAGGTTGCAGCTTGGAAAGGTTACTGGGCTATAATCAGAGGTACAGACCCCACAAATGTGGACAGAGGGAAAAGACGACACACTGTTAACGGGACAGTAACACATAAACCCCGCTGGGCAGCACTACAGCATCTTCAGTGCTGTTCTCTCCCCCAAAATGGACCACGATTTATCATTTCCTAACCACAAATCCCTCAGCAGCTGAAAGAACCGCCCTTACTCTCCTCTGGCTTGCCTGCTCCCCTATGGCACCTGGCTTTGAGCCGCTGCTTTTTGTGGGAGTGAGGAGACAGAGCCACAAAAGGTGTGCCAATTACACCCTCAGGATAATTAGGCAACAGGCAATCTGACCTCAACTCCCAGCTCTGCTGTGACCCTCGAGGTCTGTGCTTCAGACTCCTCGGGAGGACAAGCTGATTCTCATTTCATACACAGCAGGCCAGCAACAGACACACTGCATTTGAAGTTTAAGGCTGAACAGAAGGGTGGATTGTTTGAGAAAGCAATCAAAAAAAAATGTTCAAACTTGGCAGACACAGCTGTCACTTACCTCTACACAAAACTTGAAATGAATGCCTTGGGAATCATAAAATGAAATAATGCGACTGGGGATGTTCACAGTAATGAGGGACCAGTGGACTTCCAGGTGAATAGGAATTAACAAGAGAGTCTTTCTGAACAAGTCCACCTGGCAAGAAGAACAACATACATTAGAGAATTCCACAGGCAGGACACGGCGCAGCAAAAGATGAATTGTATCTATGCCCGCTCTCTGTCACCCCATAACTGGAGCCTTCCTTCGCCCCCTCCACTCTTCCACCACATTCCTCACGTTTCTCTCACACACAATTTACAGGCAGGCACAAAAACCCCTCTAACAGCCCAGAAAGTGGCTAAAGACCATTGTACCCTCCCAGTCAGTCACCGCTGTATTTGTGGCAAAATCCTGCTCACGTTGCAATTTAACATCTACATGAAAGTGGGATTCCCTAAGTGACGATGGTACTACCACCGAGTCTTCATTTGGGCGAGCGACGCATCTTCAGTGGTGACACTCCTGCCGTGTAAGCACCACGGATTTCTATCAGAGCAGCACCACAGGTAGGTGACAGATGAAGCAGCAGTGACCACAAACACCCCAAAAAGTGGCGCGCCGGGGCAGCCCGACTGCCCCTGCCATCACACGGGCTCTGCGACTTGGCAGGGGAAGGCAGAGGAGGGAGCACACGATGCTTTGGGGAGCGGAGCAAAGAAGGGGCTGCTGAAGGCAGAGCAGATCCATCCTTTCCTGAACTTTGCAGCAGATGTACCGTGGTCACAGGCAAGCAAACAAGGGAGAAGGTCTTAAAGTACAGAATGAGTAGATCAGCTAGAACACCACTGGTGTCTGTGCGGCAGATGAGCCCTCATGCTTTTGGAAGCCAGTCAAGCCAGGGCCTTTCATGATCTTCCTTCTCCCAGCTCCTCTTGAAATGGGTGTCTAATTGCTGGGGTTTTGTTGGTAGAGTCCAGAAAATAATCAAAAATAGAATACTGAACTAAATGAACTCATTCTGTGGGAAGATTTCTTTGCTGCTCGCCTTTTTTTATTTTTTTTTTTTAAGCACTGTGCAATTTGAGCAGAAGATAATTGCTGCGCTACTGGTAAAGGCAGGTCATTTGTAGGAAAGAAAAGTGTATTTTTTGAGTAACAGTGGGAAGCTGAAGACACACAAAGGTCTGAGCATTCACAGCAGTTATCAGCCAAGCCTTGCTCACAACAGTACTTTGATTGTCACAAGCATCAACAATCCCCGCTCCCACCTGCAGAAACTGCTTCCTGACCAGATTACAGCACGCTCGCTACACAACGATCCATCCTTCTTGGAGGGAAGCAGAGAGCTGTCAGCCAGCAGCAAGCTGAGCGCACAAAGGAAAACTCGAATAAGATAAATGAACACCACCTCCTGCGGTGTCCAGCTACAGCAGAGCCACGCTGATCTCCAGGGTCTTCACGTGACCCTGGCTGCGGGCTGTGCAAACCTGGAGCAGAAGAGGGGAAAGAAGCAGCCAAAAGCTGGAGGGGTCTTTAGCTAAGACCCCATGTACAGCAAGAATGGTGGCAACCTCGACTCGCTTCACCAAGACAACGCAGAGTTGGCCAGTTGACCAACGCCATGGACTGACAGCAGTGCCAGTCCAACCGGTGGCAAGAAGGGACAGCCACGAACAGCAGCTTTGAAACCACTGCTGACAGATGCAGAAGAGCAGGTCCTTCTAGGCTCCTGTATCCCAGGAGAGCACGTCCATAAAACCCGGGAAAATACGCTGGTGTGTTTGAAAAGCAGAGACAAGTTCCCCAAAATTGCACACTGCAGGACAAGGCAGACCTCTGAATCCTTCCAAGAGAAACTGCTTAGTTCTCATCCTTGCTTTAGAGATGCTTCAGGTATTTAAGTGTAAATGTCTAAACAGCCGTCCTGCTCTCACCTGGTCCTTCCTCAGCAGCAACGGGAATACAGGTTCTGCCTTCGGAATCTACCTGCACTTTTGGTGGTTTTTGCAAAACTTGGGTGGTTGGAGAAAAAGAACATTTAAAGAAAACCTGGGAGTATATTAAGCACCAATATTCAGTCTCTCTTTAAAGAGATTTTAATAAATTATATGAGTAGATTTTGCATTCGGGTAATAAGTTCCTCTCTAGCATTTCACAGATGTATTCTATTTAAGTGCTTCTGCAGAAAGATCATACGTTCAAACATGATCCTTGATTAGTCTTGCCTCATCTCCTATATTAGAAAGGACAAATGTTCACAGAAAAAAAAAAGAGAGCACTGCTCTTTGTATCAGCTGCCTCAGAAAAATATCACAGCCCACAATCTGGTATGGGCTCTGGAAGCAAGGGGAATTCTGTTCTTGCCATGCCAACAAGAGTTTGGCTTATTAACTCCGGGTCTCTCATTTCTGCTTTCTAGTACCTGTGTGTGTTACTCAGGAGTAATAATTTGATTTTATCCAACAGTCCCAGCGTGAGATAAAAGGAAGAAGTGGAATTGTGCCTGTTCTCCTGTAGATCAGCATACCTGGCACTGCTAGGAGCAGCCAGGGACATTTCTTGCAGCTAAATTAACAGCTTGCATGAGCACACACAGAGATAACCTACCACTGAAAACGAAGCCATTCAAAGCACATTCTCACAAGATAACCACGCTAACTTGAACAGTACCACCCTGCTATTTTTATTAACCTCTCCCCACTTCGTACGGCTCCTTTGCAAACCCACCCTCTGCAGATAACACCCACAATCCAGTTTCAAGCTCATGATTCAACCCAGCCCGAAAGAACCAGAGCACTGATGACACGGAGGAGTTAAAGGATACCTTTTTAGTCCATCGTTTCACCCCATTATATCCTTTGGTTACGAGCTGTCTATGAAAAAAGCTGTTAAAGAAATGAACCTAAAAAAAAAAGAGAGAGAGGAGGAATGAGCACAGAAATCTTCATGCACAGTCACTCCCCTTCCCCTAGGATAATTAATACAAAACAACTTGTAATGAGGCAATATTTAATGCAGGTTTAGAAATAAAACCCCAGCAGGGACAGAGGCTTTGCCAAGCCTAAACTATTGCTGTTCTTCAGTAAGCAAATAAAGCAAGCCTTATTTCCCTATAACATATGATGTGAGCCACTGCAGCATTTATATTTACACTTTCGCATCTCCAGACACATCACATTTAATTTTTTGTTGGGGATGGGCTTGTGGAAAAAAAAGGGAGTTACAGTTTTTGTTGTTCTTCACAGATACTAAGGAAGAGAATGCTGCACTGGCAAAGTGGGGCTGGTGGCGGAGGGAGCAACCTCTGGTTTCGGTTGCTGGAAGCTCTGAGACTCGAACATAAAAAATAGATCAAAACAGTTATGAGGTTTAATCCAACAACACAGTAATTTGTATTCAACTACTATGACCAGCTCCAGACCAAAACAACATCCTGCTATTTAAAAACATTTCTATCACCTCTATTTCGTAGGTAAAGACCTACATTTATAGTAAAAAAAATAGGTTTATGTTAAAAAAAATAATTTAGCTCCAGGTTACCACTATTATTGCCTGCGCTTAGCTTCCTGCAATTACAGCAAGAGATTAATACCAATGGAAATCTGCAACATCTGCTTTGAATAATTCTGCTAGTGTAGAGGTGGTAGTAGGCTTGAGTTATTGAAAAAAAAAGTTACAAAATTCAGCATCTGAAAACGCCGTCGAACACCCATTAGCTATGCCAACAGACTTCAAAACTACTTTCTGAGGTACCAGCACACAATCTCCCACGAGGATTTCAATTATGGACTATGAAGAAAAAGCAGACACAAGCAAACAGATACAATCTCCGATACCAGCACCCTTGCACACACTCGGGAGGTACAGAGAATACTAATGAAGAGTCGCCACCACCACCACCAATCAAAGCAACAACGCTCTCTCTTCTGAGCTTCAAGATTTTAAGAGTTACGTTCTGCCGAGCTCATCTAAAAATGGCTTTGTTTGGTTCTTCCTTTGTGGTCTCACCTGAAAATTGTTCAGCTCTACTAGTAAACAGATGGCTTTTTATAATTGCCACTGCTGCAAATTTAGTCACGGAAGGGCGGGGGGAGGCGTTTTCTTGATTATTTTCTTTTTTTTCAGCTGCCACCAACATTTAGAGACACTCCAGTTGGAAAGCAGTAAGCGTTCTGTTGAAGATGCACAAACCAAAGAGTCCTGCTGAGGAACCAAAGCAGCTCTGCACCGATTCACGTTGGCTGGGCAGGCAGCTGACGTGGTTTGAGCTGTTACAGCCCCCACAGCTGCGAGGAGGGCGGGTGCAGGCAGCACATGTGCACGGTTCAGATGCTACCACTCATGGTTTGTCATCTCAGCAGAAATCCACCTTCATCAGATATTTCAGCTGAAATGCCTGGCTGGTGAGCAAGGGCATGGATAAAGCGCTTTAGAAGCATAAAAGCTGGAGACAGAAACCTCTAGGGGAGAAAGGAGAGTGGGATGGGTGAAAACAGGGCGCCTGTCTTCCACAGGTACCTCAGCAACATCAGGCTACCACCTGCAGAGCCAACCCAGTAAGCTCCTGAAACGAGCAGCAGCACTGAAAGCTGTATTTCAGCACAGGAAAAGAAGAAAATTTGAGCAGCAGACAGCAAAAATGACAACGGAACCACTCAGAACATCATTGAGCTAAATCTTGATTATCTATCTGAAATATTCCGTGTTTCACCCTTCCCTCTCCCACTCTCATTAGGTACATTTGCATAATAACCAAACCCCTCACCTTTTCAGGGACCGCGTCCATGACGAGTTCACCGTACATGTTAATTACCTGTAAGAGTTAGGAAATATTGGAATACGTACAGAAAAAATTCATAAAACCCAAACTCGCAAGTCCCCATAAAACACGGGACCCTTTACACCTAGAAGAGCAGTAAGGAGTTGAGCAATTACAGGAGCATTTTGCTGTCATCTGAAGGACAAGCACTCTGGAACTAATAGCGGTCGGCCCGGAGAGAGACTAACTGGCTGCTTGAAGTCTGCCTCAATCTGAAACGCAGTTTAATTCAATTTAAGTCTACTGGTGCATGCCCTGGGCACCGCAGCCTTCTTGGGTTTTTGGCCGTGGGCCACGTTCTGCTGCTTCACTCTGCTGTTCTCGTGATGTGCTCAAGCTTGGGGGTGGGGGAAGATGTGAACAATCTACGTGGGGAGCTGCTATTTTCTCAAATCAGGCCAACGTCATTTATTGGAAAGGAAGCAGTTTAGTTGTTACACCTCCCACCTCCCAGACTTGCAGCCACTATTGCTGCACCTGCCATTGTAAAACCTGCTCCCACTTCTACTTTACTTTTTACTTACTATAGATAGTCCATCTATAACGTAGCAGAAGGTGAACAATTGATATCTTAATATAAATGGGCTAAAAAGGGGTCAAGAAGCACAGAAACACTGTGAAACCATCTCTAACCTGGTCGTTCAGCCAGTTCTGGCCTTCCAGTGTAGCTAAATCATCCATGTCTAGCATGTGCTTATTATAGAAGACCCGGAAATCGCAAGTGGAGGTTTTCGGATGTTTTTCCCGATACTTCATGATTTCCCTGGTGATAAAAGGTTTTCTAAAACAGGATTGAAAAGGTAGAGAAAAACAAACAAGTTAAGGTCACGTCAAATGGACTTCTGTTCTGCCAGGTGTTAGACGTGGAGCACACAACAGCAATGAAAGCAATTTGTCCTTTACAAAGTCTAGAATTTGATACTGCTACACACCTATGGGAGAAATCTTCGTTAAAGACTTCTTTTAATCTTCCCATGACATCTTTTTCACAGAGTGGTACTAAACTGCCATATTTCTTCATGACTTCATCTAGGAATCCTTTCAACACACCAGAAAAGTGAAAGTGCAAACATATTAAAAAAAGCTGCTGAGTTCACCGGTCCCATAAAGCAGTCATTCCTCCCAAGCAGGAGCCACAATCGTTCTGCACCCAGCCAACACACGCACCACACGCGGCAAGTACCTGTTGAAGAAAATAAGCTCAAATTGGAAGCATTAAATAAAAGTGGGGGTAGGGGAAGGAGGACAAAAATTAGAAAGCAGGAATCTGATCGCTCAGCTTTACAGGAAAAGGTCAGACCCCGTTCTTACCATAGACACACGTACACACATCAGTTGCACCAGTGCTACGAGGAGAATCCAGCCCCCTGCCTATTTCAATGAGCATCTTAAATAATTTTACTGCAACATGAAAAGCCATCAATTTCTATAGCAGTTTTCACTGAAAAGCCAGCACCTTGTCCTTACGGTACGCAGAATTAGTCTCCTTAAACGTAAGCAGCCTTGGCTGGCAGAGTACTTGCCGATTGTTTGGTTCCTCTGATGCCACCCCAGCAAACAAAGACACCAGAGAGACCTCGGCAAGTCTCATTTACCCTGGGGAGGGCATCTGAGGGGACATGGGGATGGCATCTGAGGGGACATGGGGATGGCATCTGAGGGGACATGGGCAGCCACGCCAGCCTGCCCTCGCCCAGGGAAGCACTGGGGGGCAACCATAACACCAGAAACAAAATATATT
>JAVSBS010003622.1:0-50289 GCA_033124195.1 Coracias cyanogaster | reverse complement strand
GGGAGAAGTTTTGTCAGAAGCTGTGGAAAGGAGCTTAAATATAAATGGGAATGTGATCCAGTGATTGTATTATAGTTACATAAAAAGATGGCTTTTAGTTGGGTTTATTTTATATAGCAGTTCATGTATTATACATGATTTAGCATTAATTGTTTTAAAGAGTCTTAAATGTAAATTCTTTTGTTCTAAATGAGTAGAATAATTGGAGGCTCTACCAAAAATATTCTCTTCAAGTGGCTAAGTGAATTCAAAGAAGCCACAAAACACCTAAGCCTTACGTTATATGACAGACATAATAAAGGATATGTAGAATCATAGAATTGTTTTGGTTGAAAGAGACCTTCAATACCATCAAGTCCAACCCAGTCGTTAACCCAGCCCTGCCAGGTCATCACTAAACCATGTCCCTCAGCACCACATCTCCATGGTTAATCCCTCCAGGGACAGGGACTCCACCACCTCCCTGGGCAGCCTGTTCCACGGCTTGACAGCCCTTTTCAGGGAAGAAGTTTTTCCTAATGTCCAATCTAAAACTGCTGCAGTGCAACTTGAGGCCATTTCCTCTTGTCCTGTTGCTTGCTACACTGGAGAACAGTCTGACCCCTGCCTTGCTAGAACCTGCTTACATGTCTCCCCTGAGCCTCCTTTTCTCCAGGCTGAACAACCCTAGATCCCTCGGCTGCTCCTCACAAGACTTGTTCTCCAAGCCCTTCACCAGCTTCGTTGCCCTTCTCTGGACATGCTTCAGCACCTCAATGTCCTTCTCGGAGTGAGGCCCAAAACTGAACCCGGTATTTGAGGTGCGTCCTCACCAGTGCTGAGTACAGGGAGATGATCTCCTTAGTTCTACTGGCCACGCTATTTCTGATCCAAGCCAGGATTGTCTTGGTCTTCTTGGCCACCTGAGCACACGGCTGGCTTATGTTCAGCCAGCTTTTGACCAGAACCCCCAGGTTCTTTTCTTCCAGGCAGTTTCCAGCCACTCTTTCCCAAGCCTGGAGCATTGGCTGGAGTTGTGGTGACCCAAGTGCAGGATCCAGCACTTGGCTTTGTTGAACCTCATACTAATTGTGTAGTTATGACTTGTTTTATATATATAACATATATATATGTGTGTGTGTAACTATTTATAATGCAGAAAAAGGTAAGATTTCCATCTCATGCTTGTCTGAAGAGAACTTCTGATACAGTGACTTGTTATGAAGTCCATGCAGAGCTATGAAAACTCAGATAGTAATTTCATGAATGTTTTAAGTAGGTTAGTTCCTGAGAAGTACAATCCTAACCTTTGCTGTCTCTTGCCTGTTCCCAAACTTGGCCCAATTTTCTTCTGGTGGCTACAAATATTTACACAGCCACAAAGTGAATCGGGTCAGTTATCTACCTAACGGTGTTAAACTCCAGCCTTTTTACCTTGGGCCTGATCTTGTCTTTTAACTGAATCAGCTTGTGTGGTTGTGCTGTGAAATGGAGGAGGAGATGCTTTCTCCACCGCAAAAGGTAGCGTGGAGCTTGTCTCACTGTGGGGAAGTGACTGGTGTCAGAAGCGAGAAGCTGGAGGTGCACGACGTTATGTTGCATCTTTTGGCAGAAGGTGCTAGTTTGTCCAGTCAGAGCCTGAGCTTAGAGCTCAAGGGTTTGAAGCGTGCTGACAAATGCTGTTGGTTCGTGCGTTTGTCTCCTCTGATCATCACTGAGCTCAGGTTGATAGGCAGGGTTTTTCACTTGGGGACCATATATGTCTTTTATTAGTGATAAACTTCTGTTTTAACTGTGGTGCTGTACAGTACGTGGCCCCTGTACGACAAAGTAGAACTTGTGAAACAATAGTTATCCCATAGAGCTGTTCTTAACCGTGCAGGTCCCATCTTAAATTGGGCAGAGGATTTAATAATCGGAGTGCTGTAAGTTGACTTGCTAGTGGATGGAACGCAGATCAGAACTTTGGGTACATCTTCAGTGTAGAAGAGGCACATGGATGTATGCACACCTACCTACGAGTCTTGAAGGAGATGGTCAGAAGGCATGTGAGATGGTGACGTGGTTAAGAAGACTTGGCCAATACCCAAGTCCCACTGAGCAAATCTATCTCAAGAGCTGACTGAAAAAAGAAGGAAGCTTTTCTTGTTAAAGAGCTCTGGCAGAGCAAAGCTGCTGCTGCATAATGTAAGAGTACTTATTAATTTCTAACCTAAGATGGAACTTCAAAGCTTATATATTGTAGAATCACCTGTGATAGCATATGCTTATTCCCTTGTTACCAACTAAGATGGTTAAAAACATGACCTTCATGGCTCTAAACTAAAATCCTGTCTCTTTTGTTGTTTGTCGTAATGGTTTTGCTTAATTCTTAACTTAAAAGCTTGTTTTTCTATCTAGTACCTTGTAATATGCCTCTCCCAAGAGAAGAAGAAAAAAAAAAGCAACAGTTTAGTAAAGAAACATGTAGACTTTTCTGACTTCTGTCAGTGTATTGAGGTTCTTTACTTCTCTGCACACAGCAATAACTTTGTTACACATTGGGAAGCGGGATGTATGAAATTTGTAGCTGCCGTGAAGTAATCTTTAACATTACTATGATACTTTCCAGTGAGAGTGAAGTTTATTCATTAGACTAAAAAGTACAGCTTAAGAAATCACCTAATATGAGTAGAAATATGTATGGAAAACAAATCAATGCACTGTATTGCCTCTAAGTTCTGTTGAGGCAGCAGATTCCTGTTCTGTTACGTCCTAGGGCATTCTTGAAGATCTTAAACTTCACCACCCCCAGCTCCATTTAATCACCCCTCTTCTCACTGGAATGCTTATTGAGTGTTAATTCATAATCCAAATTCCTACAGCTTCTGAGCATCAGCTTGTGTCATCTTTATCCTCTTGAGTCTTGTTTTGTGAAGTTGGCTTTGAAACATCCCTCTCTGCTGAGTGGACTCTTCCAGCTTAATGCTTGTGGGGGAAGAAGGATTTTACCCAGTGTGACTATAAAATGGTATCCTCACTGACCGCAATGTTTGTCTGTTGTGAATGAAACACTTTATACTCGCTGGCAAAAGTCTGCTCTGCGGTGTAAATTATATTTTGTCATATACTGGGCTTGCAGTTTATTTTCATAGACCTAAAAGTAATGCATGTTATCTCGACACAGGCTAGACGTGATGGCAAACACATGTAGAGATGATTGTATTTAGTGTAGATGATCTATTAATATTTTTTGCCAGTGGTGATGCATTCTGAATTTCAGTTTCTTCCCCAGCACTGGGAGCTGTGAGGATTTCTTTCTAGTACTTCCCTGGGTATGTTGACACGGAAATGTGCGGCACTGCCAGGCTTTGGTGAGGTGGCCCAAGTACCAGAGGCAATATTGCTGTGATTCCCCGTTCCTACTTCGCTAATGTCTACTGTTGGAGTTGTAGCTGTCTCCTCTGTCACTTGATCAGGCTTTTTTTTTTTTTCCCCAGATATAATTAAATTCCTAAACTGAAATTAGTTGGAGATAGTTGTGCTAATACCAGACCGGGTTGGTGAAAATATTGGTGTGTATTTGATAGTCAAAAAACCTGTCCTCAGGTTGACACAGTGAAAGGAGGTAATTGGCCTGAGGCTTTCATACCACACCTGCTTTCTCACAGCACTGCATCCGTGTTTTCAACCTCTCTCTCATAAATCACACGCATAGAATACAGAACTAGGAAACTATTCTGGTTTTAGCTGTGTAACGTATTTTAGTACCTAGAAAAGGAGGACAGCTAAGACTTTGTGACGTACCAGCTCTCTGCAGATCATTATATGCACTATGACTGGAATTGCTGTACATTTACCTCTGGACAAGGTCCTGAATTATCCTGGTCTGACCTCGTGGTTCAGACTAGGTGACCTCTGGAGTCCTCTTCCAACCTTAGCTGTTCTGAGGAATACTGGCTAATAAATCTGTCCGTATTACGTGATCTGAGTGTGGTAAGCATGGACTCAGTGCTCCAAATGGATACTTTTGAGCATGACTTTAGCTTGGTTTCTCGAAGACTTCAGCAATAACAACCACTGACATTTCTGTAACATAAGGTTATGGAACGATGTGCTCTGTCATTGGCCAAATGTTTCAGAGCAGCAGCAGGATTAAGGTGATATGAAAGGCACCGGCATGGCAAATTAGCTCCATCATTCAGCTTTGCTCTACTGAGATTAAGTGTAATAAGCCCATAGGGTTTAATGTTGGACAGTAGTCCTAAATAGTGTATTTGAACTAATGTTTACAACTATTTATAGAGAGTACACAATGGAGCAAGGGCAAACCTGAAACAGATGAGCATGCTGTGTTTATGTACGTAAACTCTCTAACTCCTTATGTTAGGAGGAGAAAAAACAGCCAATAATTACATAGCATTATTGAAAGAAACAAAAATATAAGGCAATTAATTATTCCTCTGTATAGCTTCTTGCTGGCTTACTGGAGGTCTGAAGGGGTTATAGGTTCTAAAACACCTGTACTAAGGGGTGATAAATACCTGAGTTTATACTGATTAACACACTGGTAATTAGTTGGACCTTTACTTACTCCCCTTGGCTGGTATGAAGTTTACCCTTATGTCAAGGGATACTGTTTAATGTATGGGCTTGTTACTTTTGTCTTAGAATTATTTTTCTACTCTGATGGATTTGGGGTTAAGGCTCTGAAGGATTTTCCTGAAAGGTGGTGAGAATTATCTTGAGTCTACTCTTCCTTTAGCTTTTTAATTTGCTTCCTAATGTGATTAAGATGCAAACAAATGAATTGCTAATGGGCATGGAAAACCAGAGTATGTTTTGTCCTTAAACTGTAGAAAACACTGGCATTATTCTTTGTAATAGTGATATGTCTTAGTTGTACTGTTTTTCAATGATTCTGTGTTTGTGCTACTTCCCAACAGGGTCCTTTTTTTCTTTGAAAATTATACCAGGCATCAACTCAGTCATTTTCCTTTTCTTCTTGCCCGGTGCATTACGCTTTCTAAGCCAAGTGCAAGCTTGGAAGCACCAGTCAGCCTTCCCAGTAACAAACATGACTCTTAAACCCAAATACAACATGCTATTTTCTTTTAGGGCCAGGGCCCCCGCAGTAATGCCTCGCTTCTGGTTGTGTTCAGCAGCTTGTGCTGATGTGGTCAGGTCTTGTCTGTGCCAATAAATGGAACTAAAGTAGAAGCCCTGTTTGGACTGTGGTGAAACTAATGCCCTGTTTCAGAGGTCAGTTCTTCCCTGAAAATAGTGTGAAATACTTTCTACAAACAGACCCCAAACTAAGAATTTCTGGGTTAACTTCTGTACATGGTATTTCTCAAAGTGTAGTATAACTGTGTCTCTCTTCTCCATGCTGCCAGGGATGAGGGGAGACTCGTACTTCTTTGGAATGCGAGGCCTCAGTCACTACGGCTGCATCCCAGAGGATGGAGGACAGTTCTTACTCTACTCTATAAATGGAGACAACGATTTAAAGCGATGTTTTGCGGAGGAAGATTTTCATGAAATAATTGATTTCAACGATCTCCCGAATTCTCTCTTTGCTTGCAATGTTCACCAGTCTGTGTTTGAAGACGAGGACAGTAAGGTACGGTGTCGGTTTCTATATTTTCAATGTAAAAGAAACATATGCCTTATGTTGGTGTTGACTGTGGGTTCAGTGAAAGGGGTAGATGGTTTCATCTGTCTTGTACAAAGAAAGCAGATCACAACTATGACTTTTTGTCTAAAGTGACAACAGCACTCTACCATGGTGTTTATTTCAAGATCTCAAAAGCCTTTTTGTCAACTATGGTGGCACAAATGGTTTTCTTGTGTCCAGATTTGCAGAGTACTGAGATGCTGGTGCATGTCTTCATAGCAACTATAGTTGCAGTCAAGATGGAGGTGGCAGAGTTAAACGTTTGAAAGTTTCTCCCACTTGCTGGTCATGCACCGCTGTGATGAGAGGCTGCCTCTCTTGTATTTTCTTGTGGAATCGCTGAGGCTGGAAAAGAGCTTCAAGATCAGAGTCCAACTGTAAATCTCACACTGCCAAGTCCACCACTAAACCATGTCCCTAAGCACCACGTCTATGCATATTTTAAATCCCTCCAGGGATGGTGACTCCCCCACTTCCACAGGCAGCCTGTTCCAGGTCTTGACAACCCTTTTGGTGAAGAAATTTTTCCTGATGTCCAACCTAAACCTCCCTTGGTGCAACTTGAGGCTATTTCCTCTTGTCCTATTGCTTGCTGCGTTGGAGAACAGATCGACCTCCATCTCGCTATAACCTCCTTTCAGGTAGTTGTAGAGAGTGAAAAGGTCTCAAATGTTTTAAGTTACCTATCTGAAATACTATTTTATCTGGAAAATTAAAAATGATTGATAGTGATAACGAAGACTAGGAACTCTGCGAGAATATTTTTAATGCTGCAATTAGTCTAAAACAGAATATTGAAAACAATATCCTCTTAAAATTTAAAAAGATAAAATTCAGCTTTTGCAGGAACTATTCAATTCCTGTTTCTTAGCCTAGTATTTTTCTTGATGGATGCGTCAAGAATATAAACCTGATAACCTGAGGCTTTATGATCTGATTAAATTAGTCAGGCTAATTGATATAGGCATGTCTGAGACTCCTTGAGTGTCTTGTCCAGAATTTTCAACTCTGAAACAAGCTGGCAGTGGTAAAGTGGATTTTGGCTGGAACTGGCTGATGAGGTATCCAGGTAAAAATACAGATTCATTGGGACCAAAGCTGGCCAGGATGCACAAAGAGTCTTTAGGGAGGAAATTACCAGATGAAAGGGAAATAAAACAAGGCTTCTAAGGATACAGGCTTCCTATTAAAGGTACTAAAAGTGGTGTTTGTTGAGGCTGCATGAGTGGAATTGTTTGGATTTCATTCTTTAAACATATTTGTCTTCCATAGTATCTTGCGTATGTTTAAGTAATACAGATTAAAAGAAAACAGAGGGTCATACCACAGCACTAAACCAAATGGTCATATTTATATATAAATAATAATAAAAAAAATCCTACACTCTGAATTGCAACCTTTAAAAACAGCACACAATTTTATTGTATTTAAGTCCCTTTGCTAATAAGCATCTTGCATGTGACACACCATTTTGTGCCATTCTATAACCATCTGCTCATGAACCTCACTAATGTTAGAGGGGGCTGAATGTCCAGCGTTTCAGGAAGAAAACTGAAGCCTGCCTAGAACTTGAGACTTTCCTGATCCTGCAGAGAGTCTATCCCCACCTGCTCCTGAGCTCTCCCTTTTCAGAGCTGTGTTCTAGGATTTAGCTGATGGCTTAGTTAGCAAATGGAATGGGTGGTTATGTAAGTATGTGGGATCGCAATCCCCAAAGACTCGCAGGACTTAAGGATGTGTCTTAAGAACAGCAGCCGGGTTGTGGAGGTGGATATCCCGTTCCATGTGCGTGTCTGTCAATGACGTGGACTGAACAACTCTGTTTGCAGGTAAGTAGTTACTCCTGTAAGTCTGTGTTTAACTAGATGAGATTACTCTCAGATTTCTCATTAAATCCAAGGACCTGGGGAGCTGATTCTGATTTTTATTATTCCTGTAGAACATGTGCTTACGCTCCCAGCTGATTAATACCCATAATCCTTTCTATTATTAACTGTTGCCGTGGGATAAGAGCACCCATGAATTCAACAAAAAACATTGAGTTACTAAGCTAAAGTTTAAAATATCACACAAGCAGCTAATAAATGCTGCTCACAATCATCTTCACTTACATACTGATGCAATGTGTATATAATGTATGCTAAGCTTTTTAAGAACATCCTGCAGTAATGGTTCTATCTACAGTGATTTCATTGTATTACCCATTTTACAGAAAGTAAAGGTTTTTTGCAACGTATCTTGGCTTTTACTTCTGACTTTTAGGAGGAAAATGGAGGTATGATTGCTTTGGAAGTTACAAGTCAGCTAGTGAAGAAGCCAGAGAAACCTTTCATGGTACATGGTTGTTTTCACTTGGTGTATGAACTTGCTGCATGAATAATATTTAAATATTTAAACCTCTCTAGAATACAACAGTATTAATGTAAAGAATTCACATTGATAGCTCTAAAATTACTTTAACTGAAGTGTCCAAGGGGCTGAACTGTCACATTCAAACTTAACGCAAATATCTAAGCAATACACTCACTAAAGACAGGTTTTAGAGGCAACTGCCTATTTTTAGTTTAATTGGCAGGCATTTACCTACTTTGCATCAGATACAGGGCAAATTCCAGTTTGTGCTTGCGTATGGGCTGTAGTAACCCTGAGGGAACACTTGAAGCTGCACGTACACCTTCACTGTGGATAAGCTGCTTTGGTTTGGCCGTTCTTACTGTGTCCTGTGTCAGATACACCCTTTCACCACCATCATGTGGCTCTACAGCACATCCTAGAAAGGATTCTTTCTTGCCTACCAAGGGTGATGATGGCATCTGGAGGGAGCCTGAGTTTGGACCTTCATTTTCTGGAGATAAGGAATTCCTGCAGCTGAAGGCCATGTCCTTTACAGACAAAGAAGCTGGATCGGGCCAGGCTTGAGTTTTCTCCTGGCTGGCACCCGGAGCTCTCAACACAGAGCAAGTCTGAAGAGTTGTGGGCCCTGGGATCTGAAGACAAGTCTTGGGATCTGAAGCTGAGCATTGACATCTGGCTAAAAGGAAGCTGCTCAGGACTGACAGCATGATCTTAAACACTGGCAGAAGAAAGGGAGGATATAGATTAGTACCAGCTACGTGTACCTGATTTTGCTACAGTAATAGAGCAGTTGGTCAAAAAATTTCTTTACCTTTGTTCTTGGAAAGAAATCTCTACTTGGATCATAAGAATGCGCTGGGTGGCAGGGTCAAGAATATAGGTGTTCAAGGATTTGCACAGGACAGCTTAGCAGCTTTCTACAGCTGAAGGGAGGTGGTTTTGCCTCCGCTCCCATCATGGGCAGCCTGCGCCTTCAGACAGAAAACATAACAAAGATACAAAGCTATTTTTGTAATATGACTAGAAAATACTGAGTTTTTTACTTCTTAAAGAATCACAGAATCACTACAGTTGGAAAAGACCTTTAAGATGATCAAGTCCAACTGTTATCTGTCCCTACCAGACCCACTTCTACACGATATCCTTGGGCACTATATCTAAATGGCTTTTGAATACATCCAGGGATGGGGATTCAACCACTTCCCTGGACAGCCTGTTCCGGTCTTTAATAACCCTCTCAGTGTAGAAGTTTTTCCTAATGTCTAACTTAAACCTCCCATGACATAACAAGATGCCATTTCCTCTTGTCGTCTCAGTTGTGATTTGTGAGAACAGACCAGCATCCACCTCCCTACAACCTCCTTTCAGGTAGGGTAGTTCCAGAAGGACAAAGGTGTGGGGAAGTAGATTATCCAACAGGGCTGTTGGAAAGCTGGGATCTCATTAAGCTGTGTCCCCATCACTGTCCTGTGTTCTGGTCATTTGTTTTGGCATATAACCCGTTAATATTAGGGACAGATTTTTTTTGGTGGTTTTTTTTTTTTTTAATGTATGGCACTGACAGTCATGGAAGTCATTTTGTAAAGAAGCTAAAAATAAAATTACTTCTAAACCCTGGGATTTGCCACGTCGTGGAAAAACTGATTGGACTACTTAAGCGAGCAAGATACGGCAAAATTGAGACTGTTATTTTTGGCTGGTAGTGTGACAATGGGAGGTGCTGCTCCTTTTATCCTTCCTGATAAAGCAATTGCGGTGGCAAGCCACAAAGGGCATGGCTGATTACTCCTAAGGGGGTGTGTGTGTGTGTGTGTGTGTGTGTGGTAGCAGTTAATTGCTACCCTTGGCCCTCAGGCATTCCGGATAGTTACCCTTTTGTTACACATATATTGGTGTTCTGTAAGACCATCCTTTCTGTAGTGTGACTGTGGAATTTCCTTCAGGCTGGAACTGGTAAGCATGCTGTCTAAGTGAAGCATCTTTGTCTTTTAAGATGGTTTCTTCAGATGCTGTAGTGCCTCAGGAGATGCTTACACAAAACTGTCACTATTAGAGTATTACTTACCTGAGGGAAGGATGCGTTTCCTCAAGCTGTGTGCTGTGTGCTCTTCTTTTCTTCCACTCTTTTAACTCAAATTGGAAGAAGCACCTGCTAAACTTGATAGTTCTATTTCAGATAAAGAATGATTAATAGGTTTCTGAGCGTTTTAGTTATGGTAGAGCTGCCTAGGAAATGATAGTGAAAGTCATAGGATCATAGAATTATGGAATGGTTTGGGTTGCAAGGGACCTTAAAGAGCATCTATTTCCAAACCCCTGCCATGGCAGGGACACCTTCTGCTAGACCACGTTGCTCAAGGCCCTATCCAACCTGGCCTTGAACACTTCCAGGGATGGGAGCATCCTTACCCCCCCTCCCCTGGGCAACCTGTTCCAGTGTCTCACCACCTTCACAGTAAAGAATTTCCTCCCAATTTCCAATCTAAATCTCCCCTCTTTTAGTTGCAAACCGTTGCCCCTCATCCTGTCCCTACAGGCCTTTGTGAAAAGTCCCTCCCCATCTTTCCTGTAGGCCTCCTTCAGATACTGCAAGGCTGCAATAAGGTCTCCCCAGAGCCTTCTCTTCTCAGTGGGGCTGAACAAGCCCAACTCTCTCAGCCTGTCCTTGTAGGAGAGGTGTTCCAGCCCCCTAATCATCTTTGTAGTCCTCCTCTGGACCCAATCCAACAAGTCCGTGTCCTTCCTGTACTGGGGGCCTAGAGCTGGATGCAGTACTCCAGGTGGGGTATTACGAGAGCAGAGTAGAGGGGCAGAATCGCCTCCCTTGACCTGCTGCTCCCACTTCTTTTGATGCAGCCTAGGACAGAGCTGGGGCTTTCTGGGCTGTACTCACATGTTGCTGGCTCATGTTGAGCTTTTCATCAACCAACACTCCCAAGTCTTTCTCCTCAGGAAAGTCCATTACATTCTTTTAAGTGCTTTTTCTTGCCAGTGTATTTTGAACCAATAGCGGGTATTATTATTTCTGCATGAGAAAATATTGACCAAACTTGTCCAATTCTGGACTTCACAGTACAAGGAAGACATGGACAAACTGAAGAGAGTCCAGTGAAGGGCCACTAAGATAATAGACTGGAGCATCTGTCCTCCGAAGGAAGGCTGAGAGAGCTGGGACTGTTCAGCCTGGCAAAGAGAAAGCTCAGCAGGATCTTATCAGTGTCTTTTAACACTTGAAGGAAGGTGCAGAGAAGATGGAGCCAGGCTCTTGTCAGTGGTGCCCAGTGCCAGGACCAGAGGCCATGGGTATGCTCTGAAACACAGGAGGTTCTGTCTGAACATGAGGAAACAGGTTTTTATTGTGAGAGTGACAGTACTGGCACAGGTTGCCCAGGCAGGTGGAGCAGTCTTCCTCCACAGAGCTACTCACAACCTGGCTAGACCTCATCCTGAGCAGCCGGCTTTGCTTGAGCAGGGAGGGGTTAGACAAGATGACCTCCAGAGGTCCCTTCCAACCTCCACCAGTCTGTTATTCTGTGAACATATGTTGGAAGTGTATCCTAATTCTTCTGATGAAGAGTGTGTGTGTGTGTGAATGCAAGACTGGGAAATGAAGGTGATTTAAAAATGGGCTTCCTGACCCGAGAGCTTAATGGAGGGGAGATGGGGGAGGGAAGAGAAAAGAAGCTGAACTAACAGGTCAGTGGAAAAGATAATCCTGCTTAAATGGAAGGACTTTATTATGAAAACAGTTACTATTTTCATGAGGGATGCTTTCACCTTACAACTTTATTTACATATATTGGATGACTTTGCTGTTGCTACAGAAGCTCACATTGGACTTCCTTTGACTTTTTTTTTTTTTTTAAGATGTATTATTGAGCTTGGGTCTTGAAAAAGATTCAAAGCTACTTCAAGTGAGTGCTGGAATGTTTGTCCAAGGATGATGCTTTAAGAGAACTCTGTAGCCCTACTTGTAAAAGCTTCTTTCCTTTGTACTTGCTTTCAGCTTTCTCAGCAAAGCACATCTTCATGCTGCTATTTTTATTTTTAAGGTGCAGTAAAGGACACTGGACTGCTCAGTGGTCTGCTGTGTTGTCTCTAACTTTTATATGTTAATTCTGGAACTGAAACTTCCTACTGATGCTTTGAGTCTGAAGCATATAATTGAAATATGTCTGCTCAGTGCTCCTTTTAAACAAAGTGGAGCCGCTGTGTCTGCTGCCATGGGCCAAATGTTTCCTTGGTTCCCTTTTCCTCCAGGCGAATTGGAGAAGATGCTCTAGAAGGAAAGCTTTGTTTCTGCAGGGGAAGATCTCTTCCTTTTGACTTGATTTTTTAAAAAATCTAGACTGTGAAGTCAGAACCTCTTTGGTCATATTACATCACTGAAGCCTCTAGGTGTTGAGTCATCATTATATTTAGAGGGTGGCACACTTCTTTTTAGTCTAATATTAGTATTCAAGCCTGGACTCAGTGGAAGGTCACCCTAGCAAAGATGAAGTCACTGCTCCAAGGCTGGAAAGGAATGCAGGCTTCATTCAGCCTTCCTGGTACTCTTGCTGGTGCTTTGTTTTACTTTCAGTTTTTCTACCTTTTAAGGTTGTTGTCGGTGGATACGATAACATTATCAGAAACTGCCACTTGACGCAGACTGTGCCTTGTGCTGTCCAGGCTCTACCAGCTTTTTGTTCTGCTTTATAAATGGAACAAATGCTATTCCCTGTCACTCTGTAAAGAAGGAAGTGTTTCTTTACGGTATATATATTTTGCTGTTGTGAGCTTGCACAGAAAGGCTGCAGGAGCAATGTCCTTCAGCACTTTGTGAATCACGGCTGCCCTCTGGGAATCCTATCTTGTGCTCTTCCCTGGGTTACAGATGTCTAAGACCTATTTTGTATGATCATGGAGGCACTAATACATACCTATAGGAGGCTGGTCTTACTCTGAGAAGTATGCAGTCTAAAAAATTCTTTCCATTGCATTTATTCTATAACTCATTTTAAATACTTTCTCTGCAAATCATATCGCTACAATACAGTATTTGAGATGAAAATGCTAAGCTTCCATGCTCTGTGTCCGAGATCCCATCTGACTGCTGGAGTGATAATCCCAACTTTTTCAGCCCCATTATATATATGACCTCTCTACAACCTAAAAGAGCTGTTGCTGTTTGTCATTCATAAACCTACCTTAGTTTGCTTTCTATGGTACAGCTGCCAGACCTTGTTAGTCAGCTACATGTTGACACGTGGAATGGGATGCCGGTGTGACATCTCCTCTGTGTAGCTGTCGTTTCTGTGCTTTACTCACAGGTCAGTTGTGAGTTGAGGAGCTCAGATAATGAAAACAGTCACTTCATGAAGTCGGATATACTGTCTCGTATGAACTATCTAAATGTGACTGGCACTATGGCGTGGGTTAACCCCAGTCACCAACTAAGCTGGTGGGGTGAGAAGCTGAAAAGGCCTTGACTCTGTGCAAGCTGCTCAGCAATAATGAAAACATCTGCTATCCGCAGAAATCCAAAACACAGCCCCATATCAGCTACTATGAGGAAAATTAACTCTAGCCCAGTCAAAACCAGCACTAAGATCCACAAGGCATATGAGTGTCTGGAACTCCCTAGGACAGTAGAACATAGAATCATTAAGGTTGGAAAAGACCTCTAAGATCATTAAGTCCAACTGTCAACCCAACACTACCATGACCACTAAATCATGTTCTGAAGTGCCACGTCTGTATGTTTGGGGTTTTTTTTAACACCTTCAGGGATGGTGACTCCACTGCTTCCCTGGGCAGCCTGTTCTGGGGCTTGACCACTCTTTCTGTGAAGAAATTTTTCATGATATTTAATCTAAACCTCCCCTGGTGCAACTTGAGCCCGTTTCCTCTCATCCTAAACCGCAGTAACAGTAAGGTGCTGAGGCTTTACTGGAGAGAGGGCAAGTAATGAAGTTGACCTCCATTGACAGTGGGGATCTACCGAGTGATCCTTCTTGGTTCAGGGGAAGAAAATGAGGTAGTTGTGGTGTGTTTTGCATATTCAGAATTTTAATACAGATACATAAGGAGGTTATTTAAAGTTGCTCTTGTTGCTGTTAACATGACAAGTTGGTGAGGCAGCTCGTGTATTCGTACATAGGCTAGTTTTCTCTAAGGTGATCTGCAGAATTTCTGATGGAACTATAAGGAGTTGTTAGTCTAGTCTGGTTTACACATTCCTTCTGTCTTCCCTGCTAGGTGCTTTTGGCTGTTACTCAAAGGCTTCAGCATTTCTACTGTTTTTGTGGAGAAATGCATGAGCTTTATAATTTGATAGACTTTGAGGAAAGATGAAGGGCAGACTCAGATTGTGCAGTTGTAACAGCACGGTCAAGTTGAGTCTGTGCGCATGCCCACTTCATCCCATACAAGCAGAAGGTGTGCTCGGCCACCATTATCCTGCTGGTATCCAGGAGTTGCCAAGCTCCCAATATTCCTTAGTTCAATCAATGTTCAATTCCTGCTCTGAAAATCTGTTGGTCTTACTTTAAACAAACAAAATCCAACCAACCAGTATTTCTGGGCCTGAAACGCAACTCTGTGTAACGTGGATGCTATTTAATAATTCGTACAGTACTTGGAGTTATTTTCCCATCTATGCATATGGTGCTTGGTAGCACAAATGCCCTTGTTTTGATGGGAGAACGTGCCTGGCAGAAGACCAACTAGGTTAAAGGTAGGGCTGTATTCATTGCAGCTGAAATTCAGAGTCGTGCTTCAAAACATCTAACTTTACTAGCTGTTTGTAAATTACAAAAATAAACTGATTAATGTTCTTTCCAGAACACACAAGACAGCAGTTACTGTCTGCTTTTTAAATTTGGAAATGTACTTTTCTCCTTAAGAGCAGCTATGGAAAAATTGTAGCGTTGGCTTTCTGTGGTCATATTCTGCTCTGCAGTCTGGAGGGGAATGCGTTATCTCAAGAAACCAGGGTGGGTGGGAAATCTTCCCTGGGAAAGGACCATTGAGGGCAAGTAGTTCAATTTTGTTTTTTTTTTTTATACAGAAATAGCATTTTTTTATCAGTTCTGCTAAAATACACAGTTTTGAATAATGAAATATTTTAACAAAGGTGTTGGTAAGTCCATGCCACGGTTTGAGGAGCTTCTGTTGTAGCATGAGCAAACAGGCTCTGGGAGCCAGAGGGAATGGCAAGGTCTTATCTGTAAGTCAGTAAAGAGTCGTTCTGTAATTAGGCCTTTCTCGAGCACAATGGACGTCGCAGGATGAACTGCGGGTAGCTCTGATGTAGATATCCCTAAACACTGTTCAAATTTAGATTAATATTCCACTTTGAAGTTGTCTGTCTCCTGTAATAGGTTGAACTAAATTCCCGGACTCAAATGCCTTTTGATCTCTGAGGAAGTGGAGATCTATCCTGGAACACTGAGGCTCGTTGGCCTTTCCTCTGAACTCCTACCACTGTTAGCTGGGACGCTGAGTTCAACCACAGACTTCTGCTGACAGAGAAGTTTTGTTGTTGTTGGGTCTTTCCTTCTGATTATCCTGCTTGAAAATATTTGAGAGCTTGATGGCATGTACATGGAATACTGAGCCTTTTTTTTCCAGGATGATAGCAGGATATGTTGTTTTTTGGGATAAGAGAACCTAGTGGCAATCTTTCTATGCATTTTTATGCTATTTAATATTTACCAAGTTTGAGAGGGTTGGAACTAGTGATAACTTGCTGTTCTTGACCAGTGTTACTCCTGTTTGGGTTTTTTTTTGCTTTTTTTTTTCCTTGTCTGGCAATCTAAGGTGTAGCGTATTTTTATAAAGCAATACGAAAGCAAGAAGACAGACATTGAATCACTCTTGGAATAAACCATGGCAAGAATTTCTGCAGGAGCTTCCTTGCATCTAATTGAAACTTGTTGGCACAGCGTGTATTAAAGCAAGAAGTCAACTCTTCAGGTATCTGCTGGCACATGCAAGAGCTGCATGTTTCAAAAGGAAAAGCTGCCTTTGTGCAGTTTATAGAAAGATCTGTGGTTTGTTCTGCTAAGTAGTTCTTATCAGCTGATATCTGCTAATAATCAAACACAGCTTTGCCCTTCTCCCTCCAGCAAACTGGCACTCTAAAGTCAACACAAATATTGTTTTTCTAGCTGATAGTAATCAAAAAGTGCAGTAAAGCCATTCTAATGTGGTTAGGGCGGCAGCTGTTCCTTATTTTAATACCATCAGAGGTCCTAATCCATCCACAAGTTCTGATATCAGTTTTCTGGCCCAAGGAAAAGGCTTCTAAGTGAAGGTCAGCCTTCATTACCAGCGCCTAAAGATTTTGCATTTACAGAAGCTACATTCTGGCTTAATCGCATTTAAAATAGTAAATTTACAGCTTTACCAGTTATTTAAGGGAATTTCTCAACTGTTTTGTACAAAATACATGCTAAGAGCACTGCACCAGGGTGTAATAAATCAGGGCTTAATAGAGGTAGATAAAATATTATTTGAAAAGGAACATTGTCTTAGAAACAGAGGGATACCAGGAGGTGATTTGAGGTAATAGGAGTGGAGAAGAGAGATGCAGCAGCTTCGATTGTGGCATCGGTTAAGACAAATTCCACAGTAATTTGAGCACAAAGGTGAGACATGATATTCAGAGTTGAATCAAGGTGAGATGATTTGTCCATTACTTCTGTGCATTTGAAAACATGGGTTTTTTTTCTGTGCCGGATAAATTTTGCTGCGTTGTGGTTGATGGGAGTTTTACCATTGGCTGCAGTAGCGCAAAGATTTTTCTATGGCCTTGTTCTTGGATCCAATCCTTGGGCAACAGATCTGCTGATAAACTGCCCCACTCTGTCAGCTGAGGGCTTTGGGCAAGTTCTTAGTTTCCCGTGTAGTGAATGGTTTAAAAAAGAATTTATCTTGTACCTCTTCAATTGTCTTGCTTTAATGTTTTTAAACTGTAGGTACTTTCACTCTAATTTAATTGCATTTGATGGACACTTTATGCTGCTTAAATTACACGACTTTTGTACTGGGCTTTGAAACGTAATACAGAGGCAGAGGCACTGCAAATATGGTAGAGGTAATGCGTTTATCTCGGAGGGATAAGAAAAGCCTTTTCCATCTGATGGAGCCTAATGAGCTGGAAGTTCAGAGGACAGTAGGATGGGAAAAAGAAATTACTGTATCCCTGGCAAGAGTCACAAAGGCATCTATGACATGGCAGCAGGGTGGATTCAAACCAGTGTGTGTTGTCTTTAATTGGTTTTGCAGTTAGTCTAAAAAGCATAAAGACCTTGTAAGACTGCTGTATGCAGTCATTCAGAAATGCTGCCTCTAATGTTACCAGAACTTGTATTCTGGAGAAAACGATTTCATCCCTGTTTCTAGTGTGTGACTAACTTATATCATAGAATCATCAAAGGGTTTGGGCTGGAAGGGACCTTAAAGGTCATCTAGTTCCAACCCCTCTGCCATGGCAAGGACACCTCCCACTAGACCAGGTTGCTCCAGACCCCATCCAATCGAGAACAAAACTGAAAATTCCAGAACATGCTGAGGAAACGAGGTAGCAGCCCCTGGCTGAGTGGGAGTTGGCCCCTCTTTAAGGCCTCGGTAATGCTGGTGTGCACTGTGAGGCTGATTTCTTAAAGCCACGATAGAATTCAAGTGATGCGTATCTCTTCTGAATGGTGATGGTATATCTGTTTCTCCAGATGTTTCTTATTGAAAGCTGTGGTTTGGGTTTTTTGTTTTGTTGTTTAGTTTAACAGCTGGAGTCTGCGGTATCCCTGACTGAAAATACAGTCAGTTCACTCCGGCTGAAATCCCACCAGTGCTGAGGTGATGGGAATGGGTAGTTCAGATGGCCAAGACTGTGTTGCGTCAAGTTATAGGGCTCTCTACATCAGCCTTCTGCCAGTTTGGAAACTAGAGTTATTTCTATTTGGTTTTCCTTCACTTCCTAGGACAGGGCCATATACGAACTGAGAGCACTGCCACAGCGCAAGGTTTACTGCCTTTTTGACACTGGTTGCTTTCACTTTCTTTGCCTTTGCAAAGCTTTTAAGTGGGTTTTCCCAATAATCTTGTGTTTAACAAACAAAGAAAAAATTCAGCTTATATAATTACTTTAGAATCACAGAATCACTTAGGTTGGCAATGATTTTCAAGATCATCCAGTCCAACCATAACCCTACTGTACTAAGTCCACCACTAAACCATGTCCCTCAGCACCACATCTACATGGCTTTTAAACACATCAAGGCAGGGCAGCCTGTTCAACCCTTTCAGTGAAAAAACTTTTCCTAATGTCCAGCCTAAACCTCCCCTGGTGTAACTTGAGGTCATTAACTCTTGCCCTATGGCTTGTTACTTGTGAGAAGAGGCCAGTGCCCACCTCTTTACAAGTTCCTTTGAGGTAGCTGTAGAGAGCAATAAGGTCTTCCCTCAGCCTCCTTTTCTTCAGACTAAACCCCAGTTCCCTCAGCCACTCCTCATAAGACTTGTTCTCTAGACCCTTCACTGGTTCTGTTGTCCTTCTTGGGACCCACTCCAGCAACTTGATATCTGTCCTGTAGTGAGGGGTCCAAAACTGAAGACAATACTCAAGCTGTGGCCTCTCCTGTGCTGAGTACAGGGGCATGATCAGTTCCCTGCTCCTGCTGGCCGCACTAGTGCTGATATAAGCCAGGATGCTGTTGGCCTTCTTGGCCGCCTGGGCTCACTGCTCGCTCATGCTCAGCTGGCTGTTGACCAACACTCCCAGGTCCATTTCTGCTGAGCAGCTTTGCAGCCACTCTTCCTCAAGCCTGTAGCATTAGGGAAGCATGGAGTTGTGACTGAAGTGCAAGACCCAGCACGTGACTTTGTTGAAGCTCATACAATTGACCTCAGCCCATTGGTCCAACCTATCCAGGTCCCTCTGTAGAGCCTCCCTACCCTCAGCAGACCAGCACTCCCACCCAACTTGATGTCATCTGCAGACTTACTGAGGGTGCTCTCTATGTTCTCATCAAGATGTTGATAAAGAGCTTCTAGACCCATTCTGTTCTTACCTGCTGGAGATCCTGTTCTTCTGAATAAATGTGCATGGCTGCTTCTCACCATCTCACTTAAAGGCTTTGGTCATGGAGAGTTGCTAATTCCTTTAGAGTCTGCTGTTGTCAACAGGAACTGTGGAAATATATATCCCAGAATGGTGTTATGCCATCCTTCCTTCCTGTGTCCTTCTGTAGGCCCATTTACTTTTTGTATCTGTAACTACAACTCTTCCTTGTTACTATGACCGCTTCATTTCAGGTATTTCTTTCAGTGCAGTGTCCATCATGCTGGCCGTGTGCTCTGTGATACAGCTTCTGTGAGCCCTCTGCTCCTGTTTGTCCTGCAGTTGGAGGGAGAAACATATGGCACAGATGGTACAGGAGTGTTTCTTAGGAAGATAATGTGTCTTCCTGTTTTATATTCCCATTTCAAATGCTTTAAGTGAAGCTTATACCTTTTAAGACGTGTTTCCCAAAGAAATGGTTTAATTCATTACTGATCACACAGTTTTGAAATGGACTTTTTTCTGACTCCCTGCTGTTTTGTGACCTACATTATAGCAGCTGCAGTGTGTCCTGTGTATGTATTTAAGTTTTGAGACGCTTTTGTGGTGCTGTCACTCGCTGAAGGAAGCATAGTTCACATTATCTAGTCTAAACCCTACTGCAGCCTAATCTTTAGGTTGATCTAAAAGGTATGATGAAATTGATAGGATGTAGTGTCAATGAAAACAACTGTTTAAAATAGCTTGTCCAGGCCATGTATCTGCATTTGACGTATTTGCTTCAGGTCTAAGAATCACAGAGTGGTAGGGGTTGGAAAGGACCTCTGAAGATCATCTACTCCAACCCCCCTACCAAAGCAAGGTCACCAAGAGCAGGTTGCACAGGATCATGGCCAAATGGGTTTTGAATGGGTTTTCTCTCCAGAGGAGAAGGAGACTCCACAACCTCTCCGGGCAGCCTGTTCCAGGCTCTGTCACCCTCACAGTAAAGAAGTTTTTTCCTGATGTTGAGGTGGAACTTCCTGTGTTGCAGTTTGTGCCCATTGCCCTGCATCCCATCACTGGGCACCAGTGAAAAGGGTCTGGCCCCATCCCCTTGACCCCACTTGAGATACTGATAAACCTTGATCAGATCCCCTCTCAGCCTTCTCTTCTCCAGGCTGAACAGCCCCAGGGCTCTCAGCTGATCTTTGTCGGAGTCTAAACCAGGGAGAGGTGGATGTAAGCCTGAGCAATGCCTGCACTGAATATGTTACAAAATAAGATGAGATTTTTCTGAAATTTGCATCTTCCATTTCCAGTACAATCCTGTATTTTTCCAAGCCATTCTTTCTCTCCTTTTTTAAAATTTTGTTTTTATTCTCCTGTGAGTAGGTCTTGCTCAGATCTGCACTTTGAGAATTATTCCAGTGTGAAAAGCAGAACCACCAACTCCTTTCTGGAAGTATATGTGAAGGGAGGGAGAGGGGGCAGTGGAGTCTGAAAGCAAACATTAACAGACACTGGACTTCATAATTCTTCATAAGCTGGGAGTCATATGAGGACAGTGACTTGTTTTAGGATTTTGTGTGTTTTACATACTGCAAATATGCAGTATATTGCTTATGGATATGCTGATCTCCTTGAAACATTTGGTAGCTCCCTTGCTTTTTCTTCTACATCTTCATTAGCAGTTAGTGCCCTCCCTTACTGTGCTTTTGGAGGACCTGCAGAGCTACGCTTTATCCACATTCTTGTAGTTTATGGACTGCTGTTAACCACAGACCTGTAAAACACGCGTTGTGTCAATACACTGTGATACTGACTTTTAGGAAAACTCAAGATAATGCCCTCCCTTAAGTCTTATGAGGAGAGGTTGAGGGACTTGGGGTTGTTTAGTCTGAAGAGGAGGCTGAGGGGAGACCTTATCTCTCTCTACAACTACCCGAAAGGAGGTTGTAGGGAGGTGTGTGTTGGGTCTCTTGTCACAAGTTACAACTGAGAGAACAAGAGAAAATGTCATCAAGTTACATCAGGGCAGGTTTAGATTAGACATTAGGAAAAACTTCTAGACTGAGAGGGTTATCAAAGACTGGAACAGGCTGCTCAGGGAAGTGGTTGCATCACCATCCCTGGATCTATCTAAAAGCCATCTAGATATGGTGCTCAAGGATATGGTTTAGAAGTAGGCCTGGTGGAGATAGATAATGGTTTGACTTGATCATCTTTAAAGGTCTTTTCCAACCATAGCGATTCTGTGATGTTGTGTTTTTGAGCTTTAGGGTATATTTGAATCACCATCTGTACGTGGGTTGTTGGTTGGTGTCGCGATCCGCCCCCTAGATGTCCAGGGTTGTTTGTTTTTTTTTTTCTTGAGGTCACATCTTAGGTGTGTGTAGGGTGCGGTGGAGGAGGGTATTTGAAACTGGGATTCTCACACAGATGCATCACTTGTGAAAACTGAGTGAAAACATCAATATTATGGAATTCAAGGTTAGAATTATGAAAGTGAAATACACTATTCCACTTCTTTTTGGCCTCTCCTTGTACCTAATAATCATGCAGCAAGTCACCTTGATAGTGAAGATACACTAAGCCAGTATAAATTTATTTACACTGTATAATGGAAGATCCAGGCAGGTACAGAAAACCTCCCACACTTTCTGTAAGTAATCCACTGTACCACAGAGCTCCACTGAAGGACATCACAAGGTGCAGGCTCGGGTTGTATCCAGTGCCATGGGTGCCATCTGCTGACTCCTTCCTGTACCACAGAGCTCTTCAGCTGTGGGACAAGAGGGAAAGATAACGTAAGTTAAGGAATGCAGTTTTAAACACCCTGCAACCCAAATAAATAGGAAATACAATTTTTAATCCTTACTGGTTCTGTGCAATATGAAAAGCAGCATTCACCCTAAATGAGTTTCATTTCAAACCTGTAAAATAGTTTTACAGAGTAATTATTATGACTATTGGTGTAAACTTCCATTTTTGTCTTGCTTGTCCTAATTTTCTTTCAAACCTAAATTGATGGATTGCTTTGGGTCACTCAAGTGAATGTCAGGATCTGCTGTGCAGAAATGCAAGCCTAATAAGCATGAAAGTGTAATCTTGAGTGCTGGAGTCTGTGTTGCTGCCGTAAATCAAATAACGTTCTGGCCAGGGTTCCAGCCCTATAGCGTGAGATAAGGTTTTCAACTGAATTGGTAAAATGCTTCATGACATGCTTTTGGCTGAGGATAAAGAGTGCTTTCCCTAACAACTGCCAGCCATAGTTTGGGAGCCTGCATGGTCCTGGCCATCATTCCCAGTAGCCATTTCAGAAGCTAAGAGTGAAGAGTTTCCCTGAAATAATTTAATTATTCCTTGATCGCACAGATGTAGCCAGCACACGGTGGCCTGTGTTCAGTGGCCTCATGTTCACCAACAGGCTTCAGTTACTGTGACCAGCCTCACTTTCTGCTTATTGGTCCTGGAGCTCCGTTTAAGCTCAGGATGGGGCCTTCATTCCTGGCCTAAATAATGACATAGGACTTGGCGGCAGGTAGACCTATCACTGGACACAAATTGTAGACTTAGGTCACAACCTTTCTGGTTTTGGCTCTGGTCCCATCTCTTTCTCCTGCTGACTCCCTGGATAGACTAGGACCTGTTTCCATTGTCTTATCTGTCCAGGGCTGTTGGTGGTTGCTGTGACCAGCTCCTTCTTCAGATGCTGCCAGATGGGCACTGGTCTGTGAGGGCACTGGCTGCACTGTGGTCACCCTCAGCTTCCAGCTAATCCTCATTCATGGAGCACCTTTGCTCTTGCTACTCCCTGATAACCTTAGGACGTGGGAAAGGGCTTTGACACCACTTAACTTTTGTAATGTAGAAGAAGCTCCAGTGTCCTGATACCAGTCTAAACCTGCTGGATCAACTGGCAATTTCTCATGTGGTATCTTGGGGTCAAGTGATGGAACACAGAGTCAAGGCTAAGGCTAGTTGTTCATGGAAGTATTGCATAGGAAATGGAGACAATAGTCCTAGAAACATCTACTGAGGGACATTTTAGAGAGTTGTGCAAAATCAAAGGTTGGGTGCACCTTCTTCATGAGACTCCACTGTAAATTAGGGGTGCTCCAGAGACTCAGCATCACTGAAAGCAGCGGGCAAAAGCAGATGCTGATAGAAAGTAGTGCAACTTCCATTTTGATGAACATCAACGCCAGAGATGATGTGCTGAAGGTACTTTGCTAGTGTCTGAACCCCACTGTGGCTAGCAGTAATGGGTTGATCTTGAAAGTGTAGGTAAGTCAGCAGTGGATGTTGAGAGAAGTTTATAAACGTCCTTCCGTCCTTGTAAGGGTAAAAGCAAAACATTCAGAAGCCATTAACCCAAAAATGGGGTCACTGAGACCCCAGTACACAAGTGCGGTGAAGGTACGTGCTTGGGATATAAGAACAAAGGTTCATCTTCCTGGGACTGGTTTTCCTGCTTTAACTTCTGTTTGAAGGAGCATGCAGTCTGTCTTTAGAATTCCATTTCAGTCTTCCATGGTTGAATGCTAACAAAACTAGTGTTTTTTTCCACAAAGAATTTAGTTCTTGATTACTTGAGGTTTTCTGCTGAAAAGTAGACACCATTTTGACTGAACCAAAAAAAGCCCAAACCTATGAAGTTCTCATCATGGCCTCCTTCTAAATACTTGAGGTAGATGCCTGGCTACTTTTGTCAGAAATATTAGAGAAAACATCTGAAACAGGAATTTGTACAGTTCCACTTTTCTTTTTTCCCCCTTGCTGTTTGCTTCCCTCTGGGTCACAGTCTTGCTTCTTGCAGCCTATAAAATCAGAGGGTGCTGCTCTGTGCATCTTCTGTCTGTCATTTCATGACGCAGGTTCTAATTTTTAAGTTAACTAGAACATACTTCTAGAAGAGAATCTATTTTTTAAAAGCTTATTTGTGTTCCTGGTGTGTGTTATCATGATGTGTTTGATGAATACACGAAACTTGAATTACGTAAAATTTCAGACAGTTTATGCAGTCACTCAAACTCAAAATTAAAATGCTGCCAACTTGTACATTGCAGTTGAACTGAAGCTGGGTAGGAATTATGTGTGAGGTTTGAACAGAACCTTTTATGCAACTGAAATGTAAGTGCTCTGCAGTGCTGCAGGCAGTCTTCCAAGAAGCAAGTATTGGTAGAAGAACCACAGGAAACTGATTGCTTCACAAGGCTTTACGTTAATAAATAGCTTTTAATATTTTTTAATTGTCTACTGAGCTCAGAGTCCTAATATGTTTTTTAAATATCCAGTGTTTAACTGTGTGTGTGTGTGTGTGTGTGTATATATATATATATACACATACCTCATGTTTTCATATTTGTTCGAGATTTCTATGGGTGTCCTACAGCGCTAACTTCTGATGAAATAGCTTCACAGCTGTACTGGTAACAGTAACTGAATCTAGACGTGTAAGAGTGTTCAGACAAGCATTTCGTTTGGGTTACAAAGCTGAACTTTAGGAAGTTAACGATTTCTCCATGCTTAGAAAAGCTCTTGTTCTTCTAACTGGAGATGAATGGCTGGTATTTTGCAGCGAATTCCTTGTAAACAGGTGGGGCAATGCCTGCAGAAAGATGTCTGGAGTGTATTGGAAGGGTTTGGAATCTGGCTCATGGGGAGTGATGGTGGAAATCGGTGCGTGAAAATTAGAATTACAAAAATAGAGGCCTGAGGCACAAAAAAAAACCCCAAACACTTGGACGAGATTGAAATCATAGAATCATTGAATGGTCTGAGTTGGAAGGGACCTCAAAGATCATCTAGTTCCCTTCTCCCCCTGCCATGGGCAGAGGCATCTCCCACTAGCCCAGTTTGCTCAAGGCCCCATCCAACCTGTCCTTGAACCCTTCTAGGTATGGAGCATCCACAACTTCCCTGGGCAGCCTGTTCCAGTGACTCACCATCCTCACAGTGAAAAACTTCTTCCTTACATCTAATCTGAATCTCCCCTTCTCCAGTTTAAAGGCATTGCTCCTCATTCTGTCTCTACAAGCCCCTGTAAATGGTCCCTCCCCAGCTTTCCTGTAGGCTCTCTTCAGATAGTGGAATGCCACTGTAAGGTCTCCTCAGAGCCTTCTCTTCTCCAGGCTGAACAACCCCAACTGTCTCAGCCTGTCCTTGTAGGAGAGGTGTTCCAGCCCTCTGATCATCTTTGTGGCCCTCCTCTGGATCTGCTCCAACAGATCTGTGTCCCTCTTGTACTGGGGGCTCCAGAGCTGGACGCAGTACAGAAATCCTTTTCCTGGAGATCTACTTTTGCAACCTTCCTGTGCTCCTAAAAATGTCAATGGAAGGCATGTTATTTACAACAAAAAAGGTCAACCCTCCACCCCTCTTGAAATTGTAAGCTTTGATTTGTGTTCCTGCCCCATGAACACAGGCTGTGTTTAAAGCAGGTGCTGTGCAGCCTAAGTCAAAGGTAGTGCACTTTTTGTGAGGGAAGCTCTCTGCTTCTTGATGTTGCTACTGTAAACGTGAGCTTTTTTCCAACTTTCTGGATGTTTTCCATTTCATGGTCAGAATCTCTCCTGTGTCTAAACAGACTCACCAGAAGGTGGGGATAAGGACCTTTTTAAAAGCTTGGAAAGGAAACATGGGAGCTTTTTCTTTACACCTCTGATTCTTACTGGTGCTTGAAATTCTCCACTTGATATATACCGGTAATTCAAATCCTGGTATTGTGTGCGGATATGATTCCTCTCTCTTAACTACTCACCATAATTTGGAAAAAAACCCCAAGACTACATAGGTAAAAGAGCCTTCCAAAAATATCTTTCTAGTTCTTGTGGTTTTTTTGTTTGTTTGTTTTTCTAACCCTGTTCCCTGTCAATGTTTTCCTCCATCAACCCATTTAGCTGCGAATTGTACAAGTTCTGTTCTTCACACCAGCTGACACGTCCACCTACAAAGGAAATGATCCGTGATCCATAGGAAGTGGAAAATCCTTAGTGGGTAGTTTGGAATCCGTGCTGTGGAGAGGAAGCAAAACCAAATGATTACAGACCTGTTCGGGACTTGGGACCCAAACTGTGTTCACAGGTTTATCTTTCCATCCTGACCAGGCTGCTTTAAATGTGTATCGGAGGGCTCCGCTACTGTCCCACCTACTAGAGCAAGAGTGTTGTTACGGTAAATGTATCGTGAGAATTATTTAAGGCACTTAATGTGCCTTGTTGTTACAGGTAGCTCTTGACCATTTCTTATTTTTATTTTAAGACAAGGAGGAGAGGGGAAATACTGTTGCATTAAGATAATTAAAATCTGACCCGTGTTTCTGCATATTTGTTGTCTTACTTGTCAAAGGATTGCTTGGAAAGCAAAGTAATGCATGAGATGGATAAAGTTTCGGCCTGGCTTAGAGGAATGGGGTCAGCTAAAATATGCCGTAGTAAATGTAAATAAATTACAGTATGTTTTGAACACAATGAGAAGATTGAGAACTTGTGCTGTTCATAGCCCAGCCTTGGTAAGGAGACTGTGTTTGTTAAAAGTAACTTGATAAAATACTCAAGTTCTATCTTTGTATCTTCTGATTTAAGAATACGTTGCTTGTGTCCTCTCCACTTGGCTGCTTTGAGGGGTGGGGAGAAATCTTAAGTGTTCTGATCTTTATGGGAGAGGGAGAATCTCCTCCAGGTATGTGCAGAAATATTAGCAAAGCTCATAGGTAACAAATGGATACAGGCACTGATTAATGCATAAAGATTGTTAAGTAAATGAACAGGCTGAAGAGGACACTTCCTGAACTACTTGAATACATTGAATGCTTTTTAAATGCATTGAACATTAAAAAAACCACAAACTAACTTTTTTTTTTCAAGCCTTGCAAACAGAAGGAATGAGCTCTGACCTGTGATGTGATTATTGGATTTTAATTACCATTATAATGATATACCGATATAATGATATAATGATAAGTTCTGCCATAATTAATTCCTTCCATTCCAGGCTTGTTTAACTCTGGTGCTGACATAGACATAAAAGACTTCTAGATGAGCCGCAGCTTGGGATATATTCACTTTACAGATGTCAGAGAAATTGTTTTCGTAAACTTACTCTGTTTTGTACCTGGGCATAGGAAGAAAATAAATTCCTCTGGGGTTATCACTAATCCATTGACACGGCACCACTTCCTACATGAGGACATTGCCTTAAAGGATGTAAGTTCTTGATATCGAATTCTATTTTGCAGTTCATATGATATGAACTGTAGTTATTTGGGGGAAAAATTATTTTCTGCTTTTGTATAACTCTCTACTTAGAGCTAAATTTGATCCCCATGTTCATACTGAATGACAGTTTTTCTCCAGTAGCTGCAGATCACTGCATGAAGCTTTTAGAAGTTGTTGCCCTCCCAGCATATTAAATAGAAGTTTTACCAAAAGAAACTTTCTCACAGTTTAACAGCTAGAAACTTACAAATGCCAAGCTAATGCCTTATTTTTATTTGATGATTATCTCATTGTTTCACATGATATTTACTTTCCTTACCTGTAACTTACATTGTATATTGGGGGGCCTACAAGAAATCTGGGGAGGGACTTTTGACAAAGTCTGGTAGTGTTAGAACAAGGAGTAATGGCTTCAGACTGGAGAAGGTGAGGTTTAGATTAGATGTAAGGAAGAAGTTCTTCACTCTGAGGGTGGTGAGACACTGGAACAGGTTGCCCAAGGGAAGCTATAGATGCCTCAACACTGGATGTGCTCAAGACCGGGTTGGATGGAGCTTTGAGCAACCTGATCTAGTGGGAGGTGTCCCTGCCTGTGGCAGGGGGTTGGAACTAGATGATCTTTTAAGTTCCCTTCCAACCCAACCCATTCTATGATCTGAAGTGCTTTAGGACTGTGATGCTTGTTAATACAGCGCCTAATACAATGTACTAGACCCTAGAGGAATAAACACAACTAAAATTAATAATAAAGCCGCAGTGATGTCAGGAACTTTTTTAGGGGGTAGATATGACTCATGTCCTTCTGTAAAATCTTCAGAGATCTTGGTGATATTATTTCATATTTATACAACTTTGACTTTTCAGTGAATCCTAAGTCAAACCATTTGACTACAAACTTCCTGCTCTAAGGTAGTATTTAAAAAAGGTTTTACTGTGTGTAGAAGGAATTAGCTTAATCCATTTACATAAAGTGAGTGTGATGGTTATTTTATTCTATATTCTGAGGTAGATGTAGATGTAGATATATGTAGGTATATGTAGAGGTAGATAATAAATCTTCCTACCATTTTGATTTTCTTTTTATTCTGCTTTTTTTCTGTTGCATGTACGTATGTATATAGTGTGTGTGTGCATACTTCAGGAAAATAGTTCTGAGACGGAAGCTAACTGTGATTTTCTTGGGCTAGCAGAAAATCAAGTAATTTAAAGTGAGCCAGTAGAAAGTCTGCTTGCCAGACTGCAAACAAGTGAGTTACTGGAGCAGTTTAAGCAACTGAAATGAAGTACAAGAAAGTTGGAGAAGTCTAGAGCAGCATGGGGGAGATACCACTGAATATATTTTAGGCAGAGGGACAACTCATTACTGCAAAAGTTATTGGTTTATTTGCAAAACAAGCTGCTCTCACTGGAATTCAATCCTGTATATGTTTTATTTCTGTTGGCAATACCGGGTTAGGCAGTAGGCCAACCAAGTGAAAGACGGCTCTGTGTATTCCAAAGCCACAGTGATGAATTACGTCAGAATTTAGAGTTTGGGTAAATGTAGTGAGGTATATAGATGTGCTTACAGTGATGTTGAAGTGGCCATCAATGAGCCAGCTTGACAGAGAACTGTCAGAGAAAAGCAAGCAAGCCTTTTCTGAGCCTCGGGCAAGGCAATGTATATTGTATCGTTACCATATTGAGAATGTGACTTCTCTCTACTTGGGGTTTTTTGGGTCTAGAAGCAAGCACTCACTCTGCTTTCCCTCATGCAAATAACAACAAAGAATCTGTAATGAGAAGATCTGACACCCAACAAATTCCTCTTTCAGTTTCAGAGCAGTAACAGGTGAATGGTTACCCGAGCAGAATGGCAAGCTTTTTATTTGGTGCACTCACATAGTGGACCAATGCATGCTTTGTTTTTCCCCAGGAGTGTTCCCCAAATTCTCATTGCTTTTCTCAGCAATTAAATTGCTGCATTGCATCTCCAGCAAATCAGAGACATTGGTTGGAAGGGATCTCTGCAGACCTTCAGGACCAACCTTTTGCTCAAAGTAGGACTGTTGCCAGCACTAGATAAGGGTAGCTTCGACTTTTTTTATCAGCTCTTGAAAACCATGAAGCTCCACAACATCTCTGGGTAGGTGGTGTCTGTACTGCGTTACCCTTCAAGTAAAGAAATTTTTCTCTAATGCCCAATCAGGATCTCCCACGCTGCAGCGTAAGGCTATACTCTTGATTTTACTACCTATTTTACTATCATTTACACTTTCAGCACATTTGCACTTTGTCTTGTCCAGAGTGCTTAGGAAGATACTGAACAGTATCTGCCCTGATACTGACCCTTATGATGTTCTGCTTGTTACCTGTTGCCAAATGGATGTTGAGCACTTATTATTAGCATTTCTGCCTGTCACTTCAGCAAGTTCTCAACTAATTTTAGTCTGTTCATGCAGCCCACACTTCCTCAGCTTACATTGGGTAAGGATTTTAATAAGTCAGTCTTACTCAAAGCTCTTTCAAGTGCTTATGAGATAGGTGATATCTGCATTATCACATACGTGGTTTGGGGTTTTTTAATGGCTGGGGCTGGCCTACAGAGAAAGCTCAATTTGCCTTCTGTGAGCTACTGGATCCTGAAACCTGAGCTGCTGGACGGTCAAAGAGATGTGCTTCCTTCCTTGGAGGCCATGGAGCACTAAGAAGGACAGGCTCCTAGAAATTAAAGTAGGAGTCAATGAAGGTTGAGAGAGGAAGAAGCCTGCAGCACAGCGGAGTTTTGGGAAGTGCTGGGAGCAGAAATACAGGCTGCAAGGATACTGGAAAGAGACTTTCCTGGAAACTGGGGGGCAACGTGAGTTTCCGGCAGCTGCTTTATTGCTGGATAGAAAGCTACCCACAGGGTAACCCTTCTATCTGTGACTATGCAGTAGTCAGGGGTGAACTTGCTTCCAAGTGTTTCATTTCTCTTTTCTCACTGTGGGGCTTCTGTATTTTAAACGTTCAAATTTTAGTCTTCAGGCACAGCTAAGGGCATAATGTGCTACACCAGCAAGAGCAGAGCCAGCAGGCTTGAGGTGATTTATTTTATTTACTTGTGAAGCCACATCTGGATTAGTGTGTCCTGTTTTGGGCTCTCCTACACAAAAGGAGGTATACAAACTGGAGAGAGTGTGGAGAGGGGAACTGAAGACGTGTGTTACATGTGGGGAGGATATCTGGGGGGACTGGGTTTGTTCAGCCTACGGAGGAGAACAGTAAGACTTGTGAGCATCTAGTTGTTCTCTACCACCAAATGAGTAAAGGGATGGCCAGACTCTTCTTGCAGGTGCACGATGTAGGGGCAAGAAGGCAGCAAATATAAGTTGTGACATGGGAAATTCTGACTGGATATAAGGAAAAACAGTTTTTGGAGTGGGTAAGCACTGAATCAAGCTGCAAGGAGGCTGAGAAACCTCCATCCTTGAGGATATTTTGGAACTTGACTGAAGAAGGCCCCGAGGAGTCTGATACAACTTTGAAGCTCCCCCTGCCTTCAGTAGGAGCTTACACTAGATGACCTCCAGAGGTCTTTTCCAACCTAGATTATTCTACTTTCCTATAAGACATAGACTTATGTGACACCTTACTGATGTATCCTGGAAAGTAATGTGGGTTTGTGTAGTTGGGTGTTCTGCTCCTTGACTTTTGAAGATCATTCAGCAGAGTCAGTAATTTCTTTGCACCGTGGTTCTCTTAGTGTTGGCTTTGTAAAGCGTTTAATTGTTACATGTGAAGGCTGTGGCAAATCTGAAGAAAACAGATTCTTTAGCTATGTCTGGTATCAGCTTTTTTGTTGTCTAATTGGCAGATATAGAGCTTGCTGGCCTATAAACTGCCATAGATGGAGCATGGTTGGTTGCAGGCCTCCTAAAGTCATGCTTTTATTGGGGCTGCTTCCTGGCTCTTCTGTCTGTTGTTGTTATTACAGATCAGAAGATTTCATTCTTCACATTCCTTCCTACATGACTGAGGAGATGGAAGATGGTCAGCATCATTCTGACACCAACCTAATCTTTTGTGCATTGTTGATAATTTTTTTTTTTTCCCATGGTAGTGCTGAAATTCTAAGTACTGTGTGCTTTCTGACAACCTCTGCGCAACAAAGCTGCCTCTGGACTGAGATCTTCACAGATTCACAGAATGGTAGGGGTTGGAAGGGACCTCTGGAGATCATCTAGTCCAACCACTCTGCGAAAGGAGGTTCATCTAGGGCAGATTACACAGGATGGCATCCAGGTGGGTTTTGAAAGTCTTCAGAGAAGGAGACTCCACAGTCTCTCTGGGCAGCCTGTTCCAGGGCTCTGTCATCCTCACAGGAAAGAAGTTTTTCCTGATGTTGATGTCAAACTATCCGTGTTCCAGTTTGTGCTTGTTGTTCCTTGTCCTATCAGTGGGCACCACTGAAGAGAGTCTGGCCCCATCCTCTTGGCACTCACTCTTCAGATATTGATAAATATTGATCAGATGTCCTCTCAGTCTTCTTTTCTTCAGGCTAAACTGCCCCAATGAGTGCCTGGTATTCAGAAATGTGGCTGCAGCAGGTTGAGGGAGATGATCCTTTCTCTCTGCACAGCCCTGGTGAGACCTACCTGAGTGCTGTGTTCTAGTTTTGAGCTCCTCAGTACCAGAGAGATAAACATGCTGGAGTGGGTCTGGTGAAAGGCCATGAAAGCGATTCAAAAACTTGAGCATCCTGTAAGGAGAGGCTGAGAGATCTGGGACAGTTCATCCTGGAGGAGAGAAGGCTCAGGGGGATTCTAACCGTGTGTATACATACCTGATGAGGAGAAGTGAAGAAGATGAAGCCAGACTCTTCATGGTGGTGTTCAGTGAAAAGAAGTGGTGGCCACAAATTTCATTTAAATATTTTTTAAAAATGTTTATAATAATAAAATAAGCCATTTTTTACTGTAAGGTGGTGAAGTGCTAGCACAGCTCACCCTAGAGAGACAGTGGACTCTCAGTCTTAGGAAACAGTCAAAACCTGATTGGGCATGACCCTCAGGAACCTGCTGTAGTTGGACCATGTCCAGAGCAGGGGCTTGGCCTGAGTGATCTCCAGACTTGCCTTTCAGCTGCAACTACTCCCTGATTCTTACTCATCTTTTTCTCCTTATATATAAAATCACAATTTAAGACTGTTCTTATTAAGCATTCCTATAAAAGCTCTGTATGAAGTAGAATTTTCTTGGTAGATTCCAGGAGTGTTGGTGTACTACTGTCAGACTTCTTCTGGCTCCTCTTTGTCCGCACTTAAATTAGTCAGTGTAGACCAGTTAATTTAAAATGATCGATTGCTTGTACTGATTTTAAAATCATTAAAATATTTTTATTGCACAAATTTGGGCACTTCTTTGACTGGCACTTCTTGAAGTTTTTACCCAAATTAAAACTCTGCTCGGTGGAAGTAAAATAGCTTCCAGTATGTTCTTAGTTGCAGTTATTAATAAGTTCCTGTTAGACTTAGATTTGATACTGTGTTCCCAATTTAGTGATGAGACATAGCCTATTGTTGCTCTGGGCTTCATTGTCTCTTTTGGTAGGAACCCTTTTTTAAGTTGCCTTGAATCATTCCTTTTCTTTCACCTGACTTCAGTCATCAGCACAAAACCTGGTGTTGATCCAGCTTCCCAATTCTCGTCTGGCTCCTTAAGTCCAGCTGGCCTCTTTTAATGGACACTTATGGGCGCTTTGCTGACAGTGTAAAAAAACTTTGACTGAAACCAAACTCCTGTTCCTTTTCTGACGTCTTTTTTGTTCTTTTATGCTAAATCTGTCGCAGTGTCTTTGCCCTAATTCCAAGTGACAGATCCAGACAATCCATCTAATTTTATCTATGCTCAGCAAACTTCACTTTTGAGAACTGTTCTTTTCCCTGGCTTCTGTGGATGGAGGAATGTATCAGCTCTAATAGAATAATAGAATCATTAAGGTTGGAAAAGACCTCAAAGATCATCAAGTCCAAACGTCAACCCAACACTACCATGACCACTAATCCACGTCTCAAAGTGTCACATCTGTGTGTAGTAATCACTTGGCTGAGCTGACCATGCACTTGAGTTTCACAACTCCCAGACTTTCTCCTGTGCTCATTACTCAACGTTGCTGTTGAGTGTCTTCCTTTATGAATCACTGTGACCACCTCTCTGATGAAACAAATGATGCAAAATGCTATGAGTGTGCTCAGGCTTCTTTTTTCCTCTCTCCAGCGCTGACACTCTTACGTATTCACGCCACTGTTTTACAGTTCTGTTTCAAGTATATCACCTTCTTTGCTTTGCATTTCTTCCCTCTTCTACCTAACGTAAAAATTTTTCAAATTACCCTTGTCCTTTTCTGTCCAACAGCAATGTCCATCATGGTGTCCTGCTGGCATTCCCACAGATATCCTGGAGCTTGTTATTTCATGGAATCATAGAATTATTAAGGTTGGAAAAGACCTCTAAGGTCATCAGGTCCAACCCTCAACCCAACACTACCATGACCACTGAACCATGCCCTCAAGTGCCATGTCTACATGGTTTTTGAACGTCTTCAGGGGTTGTGATCCTACCACTTCCCTGGGCAGCCTGTTTCAGTGCTTGATGACTCTTTCAGTAAAGAAATTTTTCCTGATGTCCAATTTAAACCTACCCTGGTGCAACTTGAGGCCATTTCCTCTTGTCCTATTGCTAGTTACTTGGGAGAAGAGACCCTACAACCCCTGTTCAGGTAGTAGAGAGCAATAAGATCTCAGATCACTTTTATAGAAGCTCTACCACAGTGTTCTGTTAACAAATCCATGTTGAAAATAACAGCACCTCCAGCTTCCCTTTCACCAAAGGAGAAAATACTTCAATTTCAGACAAAGCAAATTATGTACAACTGAAGTCTTCATAACTATTACATATAAAAAATTAGTCAGAAATATAAACTAAAAAAAATATTATTCTGTGCTAGTTGCGGCATGCAGCTATCCTGTGGATTACAAAATCACTGTTTGAGGAAATGGATTTTAAAACGGTGGAGAAGATCTTTTTCATAGAATCATGGAATGGTTTGGGTTGGAAGGGACCTCAAAGATCATGTAGTTCCAACCTCCCTGCCATGGCAGGGTCACCTCCCACTAGAGCAGGTTGCTCAAGGCCCCATCCAACCTGGCCTTGAACACCTCCAGGGATGGAGCATCCCTGGGCAACTTGTGCCAATGTCTCACCACCCTGAGAGTGAAAAATTTCTTTACATCTAATCTGAATCTCCCCTTCTCCAGTTTAAAGCCATTACCCTCTGTCCTGTCGATACAAGTCCTCGTAAAAAGTCCCTCTCCAGCTTTCTGGTAGGACCCCCTCGGTTACTAAAAGGCCACAGTGTGGCCTTTCTAAACTTTGTGTTCAAAAAAATATTATTTCTTTGCTCATCTTCTGCTCTAGAAGTAGTGCTAAAATAGTGCTTAAACTGTAATTCCTTCTTTAGAGGCAGGAAAACTACTTTTGATTTTGTCCATTAAGTTTACATAAATGTTTTACTTCCAGAAATGTGTGTAGTAATAAATAAATCAGTAAAAACAATTATTTGTGTTTATCTTAATAAACTGAAGAATTTATTTAGCAAATTGAAATAGAACACTAACTAGTAGGAGATTTTTCAAAGGCATTAGAGGAAAAGTCAAAGATGCAGGCCATTAAAATTTAAATAATTTTTCCAGGTCTTAAATAGACATTTAAAAAACCCCCCTGAAATCCAAACCTGTCAATGCCTTGAAAGTTCTTTGTGGTGTAACTTTGTACTTGTAGCTACTCTGCCTTCCAGAAAAGCTTTTGTTATCTGTGTTTTCAAAATACCATGAGATATTTGCCCCCTGGAAACATTCCAGGTCAGGTTGGACAGGGCTCTGGGCAGTGTGCTCTAGTTGAAGATCACAGAATCATGGACTAGTCTGGGTTGGAAGGGAACTTCAAGATTATGAAGTTCCAAACCCCTGCTACTATAGCAGGGACAACTCCCCCTAGACCACGTTGCTCAAGGCCACATCCAACCTGGGCTTGAACATCTCCAAGGATCAAGCATCTACAAGATGTCCCTGCTCACTGCAGGGGGTTGGACTAGATGACCTTTAGAGGTCACTTCCAACCCTTCTATGATATTTAGTAGCTTTTGACCATTTATTTCACAGCTCTGTAGCTAGCCCCACATACTAGTGGATCTTAATATAGAAACTTTTGTCTGCCAGTCACCTTCTCTTTTATATCTTTACAGAAACAAGGCAGCAAGTTGGGACTATCTTTATGGATGTCTGAATATCTTTATGAATTAATGTCTTTTAGTCCCTGTTGGTTTATGTTGATGAGAAGGTGGGATCACTCTAAGACCATGTGATGGTACCATGCCCCTATTTCATGCCCATCGTGCTTCCTGGCTCATGGCCAGATGGCGGACTGGTGGGAGTGTCTTTTCGTGGTTAGTGAGATGCTCTTTTTATCTTTTATGTGCAATTTCTTTTATTCTATGGCCATCACTACAGTGAATGTGACACCTTGACTTCAATGGCCTTCTCTTAGGACAGTCTAATATGGGGCAGACCTCTGCTCTGCAGCAACCTGCAACTTGATATAGGAGTTGTTTCACTGAGGAATTTGTTCTTTTTAGAAATCTACTTGCTGTATATGGCCTGGCGCGTGTCCTTTCCGAAACTGGGCTGCATTCTTCAGTGTATGTAAAACATTTTGTAAATAGCAACCAGACACTACAATAATATTTTAAGATGCTAAAAGAACATTGACAGAACAGGAAATATTTAAGTCTTTCATTTGCTCTGTCCAAAAGATAAGAAATTATTTTTTGTTCAAGTTCTAATTCAGTTATCTTCAAGGAATGTTTCTGGGCTTGTGACTGCCTTCAATTACTTCCTTGAGTCAGAAACATAAACCTGTGGAGATACGCTTAGTAATTTAGAGTGGAAATAAATCTGTATTAGCAGCAGAGTATGTCCCTTCCATGAGGAGTGGTTGCTCTCATTTGATATCATCTGATGTTAGAATACTTTTTAGCAGTCTTTTAAGAGCTGATTTGAAGAGTTGTGGCCTTCCTCCATTACGTGCTTTTTAGAGACAAATTCCTTCTTATTCAAGCTGACAAAAACTGTGCCATGAAATAAAACAGCGTAGTTCCCAGTACTCCTTTGAGAGCGGGTGCTACACCCAGGATGCCTCTTGCTAGTAATACTTTGTAATATATATACACTATAATATTTTGTGATATTTGAGCATAGTTTTATCTCTGTGGCCTGAGGAAATTGTAATAGAATTGGTGATATCTCAAGTGAATTGAAGTAGAATTTTGCTTGTCCATCTTAAGTTGGAAGGGTTAATATGAAGCTCTGACTGAAGAAACTCAGTTTATGGCTACTATGTATAGACACTAACGTAAAGTTACATAATAAATTACAAATTAATCCTTGTATTTTTGCCTTTTCAACAACTGCCTTTTTACAGTAAGTCCTACTTGCTTTATGCTGCAAGGAAAAAGATTCTTTTACACAGGAAAGCCGCAAAACAAATTGTGACCTCCAGACTAATAAATGTCAAGTTCTTATTTTATGGTAACCATGAGTACAGAGCACTTTATGTCGAAGGCATAAGGTCAAGAGGAGTGGGGTGTTTTTTAGTGATACTTTTTTTTTCTTCCCCTCAGTTAGTATCTTGTGTATGAAAATTGAGGCTGTTGGATTAAGCCTTAATGGTTCGAAAGGTTTGATTGTTGAATGCTTCAGTGATGGCATTCTCCCTCCTAACAGCTTATTCCTATTGTCCAAGCTTGACTGAAGAGGGAAATTCAGTGATTATCGCTATGTGATAAACTTTGATTCCTTGTATAAGAGAAAGCTGTAGATGTGCAAGTGCAGCCCAGAAAGCCAATTGTATCCTGGGCTGCATCAGAAGAAGTGTGGTCAGCAGGTTGAGGGAGGTGATTCTGCCTCTCTACTCCACTCTCATGAGACTCCACATGGAGTGTACTGCATCCAGCTCTGGAGCCCCCAGTACCATAGGGACATAGACCTGTTGAAGCAGGTCCAGAGGTGGGCCATGCAGATGATCCATGGGCTGGAACATCTCTCCTATGAGGACAGGCTGAGAGAACTGGGGTTGTTCAGCCTGCAGAAGAGAAGGCTCTGGGGAGACCTTATTGCAGCCTTCCAGTATCTGAAGGGCGACTACAAGAAAGCTGAGGAGGGACTTTTGACAAGGGCCTGTAGAGCTAGGATGAGGGGTAATGGCTTCAAACTGAAGAAAGAGAGATTGAGATTAGATGTGAGGAAGAAGTTTTTCCACTGTGAGGGTGGCGAGACACTGGCACAGGTTGCCCAGGAGAGTTGTGGATGCTCCATCCCTGGAGGTGTTCAAGGCCAGTTCAGATAGGACCTTGAGCAACCTGATCTAGTGAGAGGTGCCCCTGGCCATGGCAGGGGGGTTGGAGCTAGATGATCTTTAAGTCCCTTCCAACTCAAACCATTCTGTGGTTCCGTGACCTTTGGCTGGAAGTGATGGCCGCTAAGAAATCTTAAAATGGCGTCTACAGCAGTAAATTAGAGGATGTTTGTCTATGTAAATGTGGCTAGTAAATTGTTAGACTGGCCTGAATCTAGCCATGCTAAGTAGCCTTTTCTCCGGCAGTTCCTGGGCATGGGTGGACCTCCACAGCAGTTGAGATGTTTCCCGTAGCAGGCTGAAGACAGATGTCTTCATATAGGCCAACACTACCAGCACAGATACGGACTTGTTGTGTGCTAATTGGTCTCAAAACTAAGCTTAGAGTATTCCTGGCAGTCTTAGTTTACTGGTGTAACTGCAGGTATAGTTTAGGAATTGGTCCTAAGTCCAAATGTACGTAACTTCTTAAAAAACATTAACCAGCATCTTCCCAAAGTCAAACAAATTCATAAGCTGGGTTTGCGTGTATGTGAAGCAACCAGAGAACCATAAGAAGCTGTAAAACAAATAAAAATCTGAGGCTGAGAAAGTGCCTTGTTTCCAAGAAAATAAGTAACTTTACAGAACTTCATAGAAACAGTCGCTTCTGATTTTTGCAAGCTTTTACAGGGACTCCTCATTAAAACCAAGTTAAAGTTAAATTAAGCCAAAAATAAAACCCAAAAGCTAAAGTAACAGCTGAACTGTTCTAGGGTAGTTGGAGCCAATATTTGGGTTCTCCCCCTCCTGCCTTTGAAAAAAGCCCTGAGAAAGTCACTGTTGTCTGGACTTTTCTTGGTGATTAAGAGGCTTTACAAAATAAGATGGTGAGGAATAACATGTATGCCTGAGATCTTGTCTTAATCTGCACCTACCCCACATAGACTTTGTATGGCACATGCAGAACTGCTGCCTCCACTGCAAGGATGGCTGATCGTGGTGTTCCAAAGCGGGGAGAACCTGCACTGGGAGACACAGAGAAAGCCTCCATTTGGCCTTGTAGAGGTAGCTCTAATTTGGCTGGAATATCTAGTGCAAAAAAGACTTCCCAGGCATCTGGGTGACTTAAATCAGAAATAGTTGGGGTTTTTTATTCTTGAAGACTATTAAAATGAGAATGAGTTGGAATTTTTGTATAGAGATGATGTTCTACTAGAAAATGTTGTGGTTTGTGTAATAGCCTACATTTGGGTTGACTGTCACAGCTCCATGTTTCAGAAGGATGCTGGTTGTTTCAATATAGCTAAGCTGCTTTGAAACAAGATCAATTTTCTGTCACTCACTTGTGTTTTTTAATGTACCTGCTATTTAATTACTGTCAATTTAATATTGACAATGCTTTGGAAGGCCCTTTTATTAGAGAGTGAGCCAACGTGTAGAGCGACTGAATGATTTAGGATGGTATTAAATGCACATCTTCTGAAACCACTGTACTGATACGTCATGTGTGAGATGCCTGGGTGGGAACTAGCTCTATTTTAAATTTTATTTCATTTCTGTTAATATCTATCTAGAGCTGTATCACACTTTATAAAACCTACGGAAATACTGAGTAAACTGAGAGTGCAAAATAGAAGGATGGAAGACCTTTCCTGGGCTTCGTCAGTGAAAGACTATTTCTCAAGTTCTTGTTGGGAAGATAAGTCTGGTTTTTAGGGAGAGGAAAAGGGGGAAACTAAACCTGATCTCTTCTATCCTCACATAAAATAGAAGCTCTTAAATGGGCTATTGTGGTCTCATTTTCTGTTTGTGAAATCACGAAATCAGCCTTGTAGGGAGGACCTCAGCTAAAGCCATTTTATAAATAGAAGTTCAATAATATTTTAGAATTACTCAGATTTTTTTTTTTTAATCATCACTTCTATGCTCTAGGGCAAAAAAAGTGCAACTTCCTTAACAGATTTCATATTTCACTTCAGAGCCACTGGAGAAGCTTTATATCTGACTTCTGGGTGCCATGTTATCTAATCTCCATTGGTCCTTTGAACATAAATAAAAAAATAATAGCGAAGAATTTATCAGAAGGGAAGACCTTGAGCAAGGTCAAGGGAATTTGTCAAAAGGGAAGACCAAGGAGGTCTTGAGCAACCTGGTCTAGTGGGAGGTGTCCCTGCCTATAGCAGGGAGGCTGGAACTAGATGACCTTTAAGGTCCCTTCCAACCCAAACCATTCTGTGATTCTAAGACAGTGTCTTCTGTCTGTGCTGTAGACAAGAAAGGATATTTGGATATGGTAAATTTTAAGTATCAACACTTATTTGTTTTCTGCCGTTGGATCAGGGGATTAACAGGAGAAGAGACTCTGGTTTAAAGTGTTGCAGCAAAATAAATACTCACCCTATAATATCAGGATAAAATAGCAGTTATATAAGAAATCTATTATGCATTGCTTCATTATTTGCTGTCAGACTGCATGCTGTACCGTTTGCCCTTTTTTCTTTTTTTTTTTTTTCCCTTTGAACTGGACTGCTTCTGCTGGCTTGGCACTAAGCACCATTTTCTCCCAGCACAGCCATTAAATCTCTCACCTGTGTGTCCTGTGCAGAGCTGCAATTGTGAGATAAGGCTGCTCTTTCTCGCAGCAGTGAGCATTGGTATTCCAGGCTCTGCTTTCAAGGGCATTTTGCTGTGATGAAGCGTCTCCAATGACGAGGAAAACATACAGGCATGTTAAATACCCTTGCTAGTCTGAGACGAGTTAAGGGTAAATGGAAATAATTTAAAAATACATTTTGGAACTGTTAACAGCCTTTGTAGATAACTGTAAATCTCATTTTTAGGCAGGATTATTATAGGCCTATCCCAATCAGTATCATCCGTTAAATAACATCTAGTAACGGAGAGTACGTGTCCTGCTCAGCTTACACTTAAAATCCAAATAAAACAAAGGCCTCTGAGTCCTTCTGAACGTGTGTTCCTGAATGTTTTTCATCCAAGGTCACATAGGTATTTCTGTCAGGAATTGAATCCATCTCTCCAGCATCTTGCTCCTGTGCCAGCCTATAAGCACCTCCATCATCCCAGTGTGAACTGAGAAGGTGCCTGAGATTTCAGCGTTTCTTGCAGCTCTCGGAGCGCTGGCCTGGCATCTGGCACGTGTGGCAACCTCTCTCAGAATCCATGGATGAACTGGCTTTAATTCCATTTTCAAGTACTGCAGGAGTAAATATATGTAAGCACTTCCCCTGATTTGCAGTCTTTGGTCGCTTTGTCATTTTTATAAAATTAAAGATAACCTAAAAATCTATCAATTAAAAATTTGCCTGGGAAATCTGTTTTGCACATGCTCGTTAATGTTGCCATACATCTACACAGTAGGTAAGTGTCACCATTCCTGTCTTGCCGTTGAAGAAATTGGGGCACTGTGGTAACACTGTGTAGGATTCCGCTCAAGATCAACACTTAAACTTCAGCTTATACACATGCACTGTATGTTTAAGTTTGTGTTGCCATTGCTGGAAATCTCGTTAGCAGTCCGTGGAAGCTGGGGAGCAATTCAGCCCATCCCAAATTACACATCAAGTGACTGGTCAGCAAATTCCCACTCCAGACTCCAGTGAGCGTATTGGACAAGAAGCATTCATTGCCTAAATACAGGTGCCTAGTCCTAATTGTTGTAGTGGTTGGACTCAATGATCTTAAAGGTGCTTTCCAACCATAGCAATTCTGTGATTCTGTAATTTAAGTGTCTTCAAGAATGTCTCCAGGCCTCTGGCTGATGGTTCAGAAGAGGAGGGCCTTCCAGAGGTCCTTCATCACGTTTGTCAACCCCGTGCATGTGTCTTAGATACCCTAAGGCATCTCATGTGGCACTAGCTATCTGTGCTGAAGCAATGAAATTAAGTCCCCAATCTGTCACCTCCAATGGCAATGTATATACCACGATGTGAAGATCTATGTTTAGTTCTCTTAATTTAAAACTGAAACCTATGCACTTTATGATACTGTGTAGCTAGACTGCAACTACATTTAGCTTACAGGGCAGGGTTATGATCCTCTTCTGTTATCAGGGATTCCCGTGTGTTAGGTATTCCATGGGTGGTCATCTGTTCACCAAATGAATCAAGGACGTCTTGACTTCTGAACTGCGGCAGCTCATTTTCTGAGAGAGAGAGAGAGAGAGAGAGAGAGGATTCTGTAGGCTGGCACCGTAACAGTTCTTATCCTGCGTGGATCTGGCACAGAGAAGGGTTTGTAACCATTTCCAGTAGACAGAAGACACATGCACTGATTTCCACCCCCTCACGCCTCCCCCCATACACTTGGAAGTGAAGGGATGTGAATGATACTGCCACGTTAAAAGTAATTGAACAGTTCTGACTCAGAGTTGGAACTTGCATGTAGCTAAATGAGACAGCAAAATGATGTTGGCTGAATGACACAGTCGTGTATTCAGTCACTGAAGTGTTCTCACACTATCACGCGTGGGTCTTTTGAGTTGCTTGATGTTATCTTTATTAAAGCAGGGAGAAATCCTTTACAATGTGGATGATTTCATTTTATGACTCTTGGACCCTCAGATTCTGAGATCCGTTTGTGTGACTAACAAAGCTATTGCTTACAGGAAAGCAAAATATCACTTACAAAATAGAAAAATTACCTTTCCCAAAATCAAGGCCAGCCAAGGCATGGTTCAGCTGTGGATTTTCCAATCTCTAGAGTTTCTGCGCATATGAGGAACTTACTGATTTAGGGTTATTCTAAGTTTAATTAAACTTCCATTTTATTTTTTTCTGTGGCCAAAATTCTGTCTTTAAAAATCTTCAAACCATAGGAATGATTATTTGTTCTGAGAAAGGGGGAATCCAAGTTTTTTTGGCCACAGTTGTTGCCAGTTTAGAATTTGTGGAAACTTTAGCTTGGGGGTCAGACACATCTTGGAAAAATCAGTGGTTTTGTAGCTGTTGGATAGTTTATTGTTCCTTATTTATTGTAAATGCTGGTTGAGTTTTATATCTAGAAGATACTTTATTTGATGTATAATTCATCTATTTATCATCTTTGGAAGGTTCAAAAGATGCTCTAGATGCTCGATTCTATATCTTTGATAGTGCTGTGTTCCATAGCCTCTGAAAATCCCAGAATCACAGAGAATCACCAAATGGCAGGGGTTGGAAGGGACCTCTGGAGATCATCTAGTCCAACCCCCCTGCCAGAGCAGGTTCACCTAGAGCAGGTTGCCCAGGATTGTGTCCAGGTGGGTCTGGAATGTTTCCAGAGATGGAGACTCTATCACCTCTCTCGGCAGCCTGTTCCAGTGCTCTACCACCCTCAAAGAAGTTCCTCCTCATGTTTAGATGGAAATTCCTATGTTGAAGGTTGTGCCTGTTACCTCTTGTCCTGTTACTTGGCACCACTGAGAAGAGCCTGGCTCCATCCTCCTGACACCCACCCTCTAGGTATTTATAAGGTGCCCCCCAGTCTTCTCTTCTCTAGGCTAAAAAGCCCCAAGTCCCTCAGCTTTCAATGAAGCTTTGATAGTAATTTAGAACCTAGGAAAGAGTAAGCTGGTGCAGATAGACTTCCTCTGGCTCAACATGCCCTTATTCCAGCTGTTGATTCTGTTCTTGGAGAAGTTTGCTAATGGACATTAATGGAACCTTAAGCTTTTTCATCTATTAAAAAGGGTATTCATCAAGAGTTAAAATCCTCACAACATTGTTAAAAGGGGCATAATTTAACAGCGTAAAATTTGATGGCTGTTGTATTTGGGACTTAAGGGTCAGAATATTATTTCCAGGTAACAGTGAATTCATCTAGGATGGTGATGTAGCTCATAGCATCAGGTAATGTATTTTATCTCATTTTCTTTCACATCTCCCTTAACTTCAGACATCTTTCTCTGAATAGTGTCCTGAAAGTGCCAGCCCTTCACCCTTCGGTATATAGAGATCATAAACGGCAACATAGCCAGAGATGAGGTAACTCCTCCCCTCAGTTCCCAGTTCTTGGCCCAGATTCCCCTGGTCTGATGAGTTGCTGGTGTGCTCCCCTGCCTGGATTTATCTGTTACTTCCACCCTTCTCGGGGTAATCGACTTTGGCATGAGTCAATGCTCACCGTCAGAAGAAAAAAAATAATAATACGTGTTCTTTTTCCTTCCATGGCTGATCTGAACCCTACTCTGTTTTCAGTATTCCCCTTTATTTTAATGTCTTTATGAAGGAGCTGACTTTGCTCCTGAAGAATGGATCTGGTTGGCCTTTGTTATCCTCTGCTGCAGACAGAGAAGCTGGAAGAACTTGTCTTTTTTCAAGGCTTTTTTTCAGGGCTGTTTCTTACATTATAAATTTTCATGGATTTTTAAAAGTATTTGCCTTTTAGAATTCTGTTTAAAAATAGGATTATATTTGTAAATGTATGTCCCTAGCAACAGGTAAAAAAGGGAGCTGGCTCTAAGTACATTTGACTTGTGTAGTAGGCTGAATGAGATCAATAAAGATGCACGTAATTAAAAACATTTGAGTCAGACATAATGTGTCTCTATTTACAGTTTTCCATTCAAGCGTCAAAAGGGTCATTGATGGAGGGTTTCTTTTCATTGTTCTGGATTTGTACAGCGCTGCTTTGCACCTGCAAGCAGAGCTGCTGCAGAACCGAGCCCTCTCTTACTAGTAATAATGAGCAGAAGCTCATCATCCAGTGAGCAAAAGCTGTCAGATTTGCTTCTGAATTTAGCTGAGATTTTTGGTTATGATGTGGCTGATGTTACTGCGAGGCCCAGATACAGCGAAGGGTCCCTAAGGCTAAATCAGTAGTAGTTTGCTTGCAAAAGGAAGGTCAAGATTTGGCATAAGTTTTTTAATGACTTGATAGTTGAGCTTGAAAGGTCTTAAATCTGTGGTACTATTTATATATATTGAGCTGTGACCGTGATAACCCTGCAGAAAAAGAACTCCACACACAAGACTAAAGGTTGTAGACCAGGACAGTGTTATCCCACAAATCTGGGATGCAAGATTGCCCCTGGCTGGAACAATGTGACTGAGTTTCCTTCTGATTTTGGAAACTTTTTGCCTTTTTGAAGGGGACTGCTGACTCAAGTTGTTGTCTTATGCTTAAATGTTCATCACCAGAGAGTTGAGTGATGCTACGGGATGACTTTGGTCCTTAGGATGGGACAATACCACCCAGAGTTACGTTTAATCAGTATTATTCTGAGTTCTAGAACCTGTTTGGTGGCTGTACATGTAAGTGTAAAAACTTGGCATTTTCATACTCAGCCTAGATCATAGAATCATTACGGTTGGAAAAGACCTCTAAGATCAAGTCCAACCACCAACCAACACTACCATGACCACTTATCCAGGTCCTGCAGTGCCACGCCTACACGTTTTTTGAACACCTCCAGGGACGGTGACTCCACTAGTTCCCTGGGCAGCCTGTTCCAATGCTTGACCACTCTAGATATACAAGTGGGTCTCAATTGCTCTTAAATTCACTCCACTGAGATATTCCCACACTGTGAATAGTGCCCATTTAATTCCATGTGCAATTGTTACTATGGATAAAACCTGAAACGAACTGGGAAACTTTTGAATGACTGTTCAAAACTCTATACTTGCTCTCCATTCTCAGAATTAGTGGTTGCGGTTTTAAACCCAGTGTAAAATTGGTAAGAGACGGCAGAGTTAAAAAGTTAAAAAAGAATTAAATACTTTTGGATGCGCTTACATTGGCATTCTTGTTTAGATCATTTTCTTCTGAAATAGTCTTCCACCTTTGGCGCTTTGGCTCACATCTGCATGCGGGCTCCCTTCAGATGACCCTAAACCAGAGGATGCCTCCAGGACGGCTTCTGTCGTGTTGCTGTTGGGTACCAGTCTACAAGGCATGCTAGAGCTAGCCTGAAATAATCCCTCTGGAAAAGGCCTACTCTTGATGTCAGGTCCTCAGCACCATTTCACTTGGAAAAATTGGCTTGTATTGGTCAGTATTAATATTCCATATATTGTGTAGCCTTTAGCTTTCAGGTGAAGCCTTAAGGTATGATCCACAAATCCTCTGGCTCAGCACCCACCAAGAAGAGAGCAGCTTTTCCTGCTCACACGTTAGTACAAAAGCTTGGACTAGTAGCAGTCTGCGATTGAGAGAACCCACTGAAAGAGCGTGCTGAAGTGTGTCTGTGTCAATACCAATTTCTGCTTATTAAATATGATACTTTAAAATATGCATGAAATATGGCTTTTAATTTTCTTGTGAGCTGGGTGAATCGAATTTAGCAAGAACATTTTAAGCCAGAGTTTAAAATGTTTTTTGAAAGGAATTGAAAGAAACTTTCTTTAAATTTGATTGAAAGCCAAGCCTCCTGATCTGGAGAAAGCAGTCAATCAATCTGAAATTATCCGATAATACAGTTTTCAATTAACATAAGATGAGAATAGAAAGAATTGTAGAGTGCCCTGAAAAAAAACTCACCTAGGATTATATCTTGTTTTCAAATGAGAAGTGAGTAGTAACAAATAGAATATGACATATATTAAAAGATGTAAGTTGAAGTGCTCAAACACTCTGTAGAGTTTTTCTGTTAGGCAATATTTCTTTTTGAGAAGGAAAACCAACTAGGTTGTCTCTGTAAAGAGCTCACTAAAATACCCTAGTGAGCTTGAGTGGTTTTTAAGAGGAAGAAAATAGGTTATGCTTAGGAATAGGCCAGAAAAAAACAAGAAATGAAAGTAATTGTGATCTCGGGAAGGTTTCCACACTCAGGTGGAGTGGAAAAATTGCAATGATTCTGTTTTGAAAGGACACAAGAGTAGTAGAAGTGCAGGAATAATCATGATGTGGACCAGGTCAGCTCACAGAGCACGTACCAGTTTTCATAAGCAGATTAAGGAGATGGGCTATTGAAATAGAGAGGTGGCATTTTTAAAGATGAAAAACAGGAAATAAATTATTACGGAGCTATCCAGTGTAGCTCTGTGTTGTAAGATCTTGTTTCCATCATTGCTATGAAGCCACACGCAGCCCAGGCATCGCTTTCACTTCGGGTGCCTTTCTAGACCTTAGTGATCAGCTTTGTCTAATTCTTCATCTTTTCCTTTTTCAAGTGTTTGTTACTTTCTTTTTTGGTCCTGTTGGTTCACTACTTTAACGAGGCTCAGATCCACAGAATCTGGTTTCATTCCAGCTCTTTGATAACCACTTACTAACTTCTCAGCTTTCCAATGACATGATTTTTCCACAGCTGCCTGCTTAGAACTTTAATCGGGCATCTTCAGGGGAATGGAGCATCTCTCATATGAAGAGAGGCTGAGGGAGTTGGGGCTGTTCAGCCTGGAGAAGAGAAGGCTCCAAGGGGACCTTATACTGACCTTCCAGTACCTGAAGGGGCCTACAGGAAGGCAGGGGAGGGTCTGTTCACAAGGGTTTGTAGTGGTAGGACAAGGAGCAACGGTTTTAAGCTAGGAGAAGGTAGATTTAGGTTGGACATTAGAAAAAAGTTCTTTAACATGAGGATCATAGAGCACTGGAATGGGCTGCCCAGAGAGGTGGTGGAGGCCCCATCCCTGGAGTCATTCAAGGTCAGACTTGATGGGGCTCTGAGTAACCTGACCTAGGTACAGGTGTCCCTACTCATTGTAAGGAGGTTGGACCAGATGACCTCTAGAGGTCCCTTCCAGCCTAAAACATTCTATGATTAAAGAATATTGTTTTGAAATTCTGAAATATTTCTGTACAGAAAATTTTCCAGGTTTTTTTTCAGGTTACACTTAGTGTAGAAATTACTGGTCTTTGCAGTATGGGTCATTTAAAGAACCTGCTGTTACCCTTTTAGCCTAGAAGTTAATACACTCACTCTCTATGAGTGAAACAAGGCCTTGGGCCAAAGAACTCCCAAGGAGCGAACTTCACCTTTCCCTGACAAGACTTTTTTTGGCCCTATTCCTTCCACTACTGCAAAGATGCTTCAAGATAATGACCTCTCAGCCTTCCCATCTGACACTCTTACTTTCATATAAATGCCCCCATAACCTTTGGCAAAGGATTGTAAGAATAACCGAATAAAAGTGATTGTGGGGCCTGGTGGTGAGGGTGCTCACCTGTGAGGAAAGTCACCTTGTTTCCAGTCCTGTTTCTAAATAAGACTGAAGTTTATTTAGACTAGCAACGTGTTAGTGCTGCTCACTGTGCCTAGTTGTATAGTTATGTTATTCATATCAGACCAAAAAATGCTTTTAAAAGCTGTGGCTGAGGTAGTATAAAAACAATTTTCAAAATGAAAGGCTGCCTAAAATACACACCTTTTGTAGCTAGATAGTGTGCTAGCTGTGTTTGTTTCCTGCTGTCTGGGAGGTCATCCTCATTAACAGCATGGATATAGTTTTCAGACATATGAAACTAATTTACGGCAGAGATTAAGAGCTTACTAAGGCAAGGCAGAAGTACAGAAGAAGGCAAAGTAGAAAATGTACTCATCTTTGTCACTAAATAGCATACAATTAAGAAAGACAGTAGTATGCTGTATGTAAATAAGTGTGTGTCTTCCAGGAAATGTGAAACAGTCTTCTTGTATTCTTAGCAGACTATGTACCCAAATCAGCTGTGGCTGATTCCCAAGCTAATTCACATCAAATGGGTGTTTGCAAAGTGTTTCATTATTTTCTGAAAGTGAATATATAGCCTCTGATATACTGCAAAATGTACTGACCTGTCAAATCCACACCAGGAGGTGTTTTTGGAGATACTTTTGCTTATAAACAAGTTTATGACTTCAGCTGAAATAATAGTAGAAGAAAAAACCCAAACCCCCTAAAACCAATCTTTTAACCTTTCCTTGTCTTCTCTAGCACTTAAGACCGTACATAGATAACTGACTCAAGACAGGTTTGAGACTCTTTCTACCTGCTTCCTACTCCCATATGGACACACAAATGAGTCCATTGCCCTAGAATAAGGCAACAAAGCTAGCTGATGTAATGAGAGTACTTGGGACATACTACCTTCTGTGTGGTCCTGCCCAGTATTTGGATTGCAGTTGGATGCATTTGGATTCCTTGTGTGCAAATTCAGCTTCTCTCTGTTTATAACTGTAGAGAAGGAAGGTGAACAGCACTTGGCTTACATGCTGCCACCACGGTTTGTTTTTCCTGTATAGGTCAAAGTGCACGTGAGCATTTCAGTGAAGCAACCATGTGCTACTACAATTAGCATTTTGTCTTCAGGACAGCTTGGTAGCTTGATCACCCATTAATTTTTTGCGAATAATTTTACATCCAAATTTGTTTTACTGTCTGCAACTTGGGAAGCTTTTCTTGGGGGAAGCAGTGAGAGAAGCTGTTTAACGCTGTTTAGAGAACTGGAAGAAAAAATATTACCTTAGCTATTACATTGAAGGTAAGATGGAAAGGCAACTGGATGAGAAGAAAAGTAATTTTAGGGGTCCACAGAATAGTTGAGGTGCGAGGGACTCTGGAGACCATGTACTGCAACATTCCCTGCTGAAAGTAGGGCCAACTAGAGCAGATCGCTCAATGTTGTGTCCAGCTGGCTTTTTAATATCTCCAAGGATGGAGACTCAACTACTTCTCTGGGAGTTCTGTTCTAGTGTTTGATACCTCTCATGGTAAGAACATTGTGGGTTTTTTTTCCTTGTGTTTAAGTGAGGAAACTAATTTCTTAGTTTTATCTGTGTGCCTATTGCCTCTTGTACTTTCACTATGTATCATTAAGGAGAGTCTGTTTCCATCTTTACTTTCTTCGCCTGGGCACTAGGGTTAGCAGAGCTAAAGATGTTTTGTGTATATCTACTGAACTAACAGGTATGCAGAAAATACTTTGGACTGAGATTAGTAAGGAGTCTAGGAAAATCTTGGTTCAGTTAGCTCAAGAATTATTATGAGAATCGAGGATTTATCTGTCTTTCCTTTGCTCTGCTGATGCTGGTCTTCAAGGTGTAATGATAGTATATTATAGTCATTTGTGATGAGGTTAACAAGCTCTGAACATCACCAATTTCTGAGTGTATTGGTGCAGTTGAGAAGATTTTCCAAACAATGAGAAGGCAGGTTTTTGCCTGGCAAAGATGGTTGAAAAGTGAAATTCCCAGCAGGGCTGGCAGTGAGGGATTTCTTAAAGTAATTGCTATAAGGAATTGTGTAAAATTCCAGTTGCAGTTGTTTGGTTTTGTTTTTTTTTAATCTTATTTATTTTCAGTACTGCACTCTTCCATTTTGTCCAGTATCAAAAATATTCCTTGTCACTTTAGGCTTTCCATGGTTTTTGAATTCCCTTAATTCTCTTAGAGTGTTCTGGTTTGTTTCTAGTAGTAGCTCTTGGGTGTATAGAGAACAGACTGGACCCTGCTCTCATAAGTATTTTTGTCTTCTGTTTTATTCTACTGCAGTGCCTGGCTACAGGTTTCTCTTGGGACTAGGCTGATTTTCATGATATTGGTATGATTTATAAGACTTCAATATCTGATGTGAAGGGAAATCCTAATCAGTGGAACAAAGAATGTTTATGTTGATATGTTGTGCTGGTTCAGCCATCATCATTTCATGCTGCCATCAGTTGCCTGATCACACAGGCCAACACTGAACTCACCAACAGCCCCTCAGAAGGCTTCTTTCAGACAGT
>JAVSBS010003621.1:0-39744 GCA_033124195.1 Coracias cyanogaster | reverse complement strand
AGGACAAGGAGCAATGGTTTTAAGCTAGGAAAAGATAGATTTAGGTTGGATATTAGAAAAAAGTTCTTTAACATGAGGGTCTCAGAGCACTAGAATGGGCTGCCCAGAGAGGTGGTGGAGGCCCCATCCCTGGAGTCATTCAAGGTCAGGTTTGATGAGGCTCCAGAATATTCTGTCCAGAATATTGGATGAGTACGGGGGGCCGAAAAAGAAACTGATCCACAAAATCCATCTGTGATCCAGAAATCAGTCACGGCAAAATGAGAACTGCCAAAAGATTATTCAAAATATGAAAGTTTTTAATTATACAAATGAGAAGGACCTACAAGAAGAGAGCAAGTAGACTACCTTCAACTTGAACTTTACTCAAATGTACTCCAAAAAGTAACAGAAAGCTTTAACTTTGTACAAGTAAGGAACACCATAAAAGAGAAGGGAAGAAGAAAAAAGGAAAAAAGCTTCTAGCTAAGAAGCAAGTGTCTGAAAATAGAAAATTCACACAGAAGAACACCTAAGAGCTTGCTGCAGCGACCTGAAGGGACAAGGCAACACTGCTCAGCGATTCTAAGTTAAATGACTTCTGAAACTGCCAGTCCGACAAGCATGGATTTTTAATTGGGTGGCAGCTCGTGTCTAAAAAATAGCTAATATAGCCTTAAAAATCAAGAGGTGGGCAAAGATAACTGGCGCAGCGGAGCTATCAGCCCGTTCCATTTCAGCAGGCCAGATGTTCATGGGTGAATATAATCAAACCAAAAATAAATAGAAAAGGATAAAACGGATGAAGATTAATCTATTATCCTCCTTTGGTAACATAAACAATATTTGAAACAAAGGAACTCCGCAGATTTGTCTGACACTTCCAAGATCAGTTTTGCCACCGACCTTGCTTTACACTTTCACTGCGCAATTCGACTCAGAAACCGGGAAGGTGTGAGTACATTTGTGAATGGCGAAGAGCAGAGCAGAGGTTCACAGAGATGCAGAGTCTCCTTCACAGCAGCTCTGTCTGGAGGACAGGCGCCGCTGCCGCTGCCTCCCTGCGCTCACCACCCCTTGGTCACCTGCAGCGCTGGAGCGCTGGTGGTGAAACGTCCTCCCCACCAGTTACCTGTGTCTCGAGCAGCGGGTGTGACAGGGGCACTGCTGCGAAGGTCTTGTACGCTTGCTTGACGTTGATGGGGATCTCGTCAGGAGAGGGTGGCGAAGGTGGCTTCTGCTACAGGGACAAAGACAGAAGGTGAAGGTGACCACAGATGTTATAAAAAGCTGAACATGGTGGAAACAGAGTGCACCTCTCAGCCTGCAAAGCCTGAGGAGCAGAAGGTCTGAGGGACAGGCCCTGCCGCCATGGGCAGAAACGGGAGCAGCATGCTGTGTACGCGCTATGGACAGCAGCACGTGGATCACAGCCCTGCTTCAAATCTTGGGTGGTGGAGGAACAAGACCACTGGTTGTGCAGACCCTCACTGACCTGACCAGAATTTGGTGACGGATCTCAGCCCAGGGGCCATACTGCTGTCCCAATCCAAGGATTTCCACCTAACTCAACTAGCACGTGCCTACCTGAGCCAGTAGGCTTTTGGGGCTGGAACAGGGCAGCTATACAACTGACTCTGATCCCACCTTAGCTCGGAACAAGAAACATTTAGTTTATTAGAAAATTAAAGAAAAGCTCTGGCCTTATCTGGCATTTCTGACTGCAGGGGCCTTCTTTGTGGGAGGGGATCTCTTAGTCTCACTTGGTTTTTGCAGCGGCTGTTGCACTTCTGTTTATAAAATGACTGGTGTGCACTTTTACATCCTTCAAGGCTAATGGTCTCCTAAAGTCTCCTAACCCCAAGTGGCAACCCATTCAGGGATCTTCAATCTGGAGAAAACCCACCTTTGACCTCAAATTTTCCCTTCACAGAATTCTTACGGAGAAACATCTGATAAGGTCCAAGAGAACCTTCCTACTGCTTGTCACTTGTCTTCATTGGTCTTTTCCTCACAGACCTCCCCCGTGACCCCTCCTATCACATTCAGGGAGGAAGAAGAGTTGGGGACCTGCTCAAAGCACTGCAGAAACCAATGGGAGTCGGGGGAAATGACACCACCACCTTCCTGTTTACCAGGGAGCAAATCCCCTTTAGCTGCTTCAGTCCTTCAGTCCCTCTAGTGGCACTACCTCGGTTTCAGGTGTTTGTGGTTTTTCTTTGACTTGGACTGAGGCTAAATTATCTTGTTTGATGATGCTCCCTTCTGCATAGGCTAAAGAACAGCACATCAACATCAGAAGAGATTGCAAAATGTGTGAATCTTGGCCAATTACATGGATCATATGGAGCTCTTTGTCTGCAAATCAGGTCTCTAGTTTGGTGTCATGTCATATAAGCTTCAATAAAAAGACAAGGGCTCTACTGCAGGTATGAGTCTTCTGTCACAACAAACACCAAAATACCTGAATCTTTCTTTCCCATTGACATACAGACCAGGGAACACGAGCCTTTCAAAACCAATAATTTTGCAAATCATAAAACTTGTTGTCAGCGAGAAGGTATTGGCTCTTGCCCCAAGATGCACGACATTGATAGGCAAAGTTCTGAAAGATTTATACCTCAACAGGACGCACCGTCTCATCAATGAGGATCTAAACCTGCCCCTGCTCTGGGGATTTCAGCCACAACACAGCTTCAACAATACCAGCTTCTCGAGAGGGTAAGTCAAGACACGAGGCAGGTGGGTGAGGCTCATCTACATCAGAAAGACGAACGGGATACACTGACCGAAACGCTGATTGTGGAGAGCACGGGTTCTTACCCCGGCCATCCAGGCTGGTGCATGAACAAGACCAGTCTTAGCTGAGGCACGTGATTTTCCAACCACAACATGTCCACTGGGAGGGTGTGTTCTGCCCACCCACCAGAAAAAGCAGTACTACAGCAGCCTAGGGCAGACGGACACAGCTTACCAAGAAGGAACCGCAGGCCACTTACAGAGTTCTGGATGTTGAGGCACAGCTCAGGTTGCTGGAAGGGATTGGGGCTGTCCCCGTCCTCCGAATTATGTGAGGCAGCGTTTTGTCGCACTCGGGAAAGAGGCTGAATGACGCCCGGCTTGGTCTGTTTGTGTCAACACCACACAGTGGGGGAAGGCAGAGGAAGGGGATGGGGGGGAGAGAGAAGAGGAATGAGCAGTTAGGGCAGGAAGATGTCTCTGCCGTGCAAGGGAATGAGACAAATCCATGCACATGAGCTGCTGACTCCAGCGACCGCACTGGGAAGGAGAGCGACGGAGACACCAAACAATGCCTCTGGTACAAGTATTTTGGACAGGCAAGGGTCAGGGTCACAACAGGGCCAATGGGTTACAGAGAGGGCCAAAACCCAGGGAAGAAATCTGCCATACAAGTAGCAGCTGCAAGGGGTATGGCATGAGCACACCAAAGCCTGGAGAATGTAAGCATCTTGAATGGAAGATGTGGTAGAGAAACATCAGCCAGGAACGTGTATGGGCAAAAGCTGGGGATGGAAATGAACTGAGATCCAGCTAGGGCTCCAGTTAGAAACACAGAGACAAGAGTCTGAGATTTGACCCGGATGTCATCACTGTCGGACACTGTGTGGATGTGAACAAAACATCTAGAGAGGGTAGAAGCAGGAGTTGAGTAAGCCAGCCAAAACTACCTGAGTGAAAGCTGCAAGGGTGAACAGGAATAAGAGCTGCAAAAACACTTGCATCAAGTTCTCAATTTGACATTTAAAACTTAATGCTTTTGTCTGAACTTGAGGTATAGTGGAGGTCTGAAGAAGACAGAGTAAGAGCCAACAGTGAGACCCACAGGGCTGGAAGTGAGCACACACAGAAGGCAGTGGCAAGGCGAGCTCCATGTGCTGGAGAATGCGTAGGGACACTAAGATAGGGTCTCATGGCAGAGGTACTTACAGATTTACTGTCATCCTGCGATGTAATGAAGCTAATGGAAGCCTGAAAACAGAAACAGAGGTGTAAATCTGTAGCCCATCCAGGAAGCCTTTAGCCTACTGTAATCCATGCAAAAAGCAATATAAAACCCCCTGCCCCGCCACCCGCCCTGAACAGGGAAAAGCCCCCAGTCTTGCGGTAACCCCCACCAGTCCAGAGCCCACCTGCAAGAGCTTCTCCCAGCTCCCCAGCTATGTCAGGAGGCTCTCTCAAGTCTGCCCATCAGCCTCCCCATCTCTGCTCCAGCTCAGCAGCTCCTGGCCCTTGTCTACAGCCCCTACCCTCCACGCTCGCTACTGAGCTTGAGCCAAGCCATCAGCACCGCAGGTTCTCTGCCAGAAAGCGCTCACAGATGCCATCTCACAGCGGTGGCTAGCGGGGAACAGCCTCTGGTGCCCGGCCTGCCGCCCCGGGCGCTGCTCTGGGCAGCGAGCCCTCAGTGCGCACTGAGCCCCAGAGCCAGGGAACGCGGAGCCAGAGGATGGTGAGGAGCAGCAGGGAGCAGCAGCGCACACTGCACACCAACGGGCACTTACAAAGCGGGTCTCCCTGCCTGGCAGGTGAGCAGGCCGAGGGGCTGCAGGCGTCTGGAGAGGGGCAATGCCAGGGAGGAGCGTCAGGGGAGAGAATGGGAGAGAAAACGAAGAGACTGGGTTTTCCGCGTGAGAGGCTGAGGCAAGCACCTTTCCCAGCGCAGAGGCTGCAGCTGCCCGGAGCTGTCGGTGTCCCCACGCAGCTCCTTGCTGCCTGCCATGGAGAGAGCTGCTCTGCGCCCCTTGCACTTGCACAGACCCACCACAAACACCTCCTTCCTCCCACCACCTGCTTTCTCCCCCACCAGAAGCTTGCAGAACTCAAGGCCAGGCAAGACCATCCTGATGACAGCCTCAGGACAAAGGATCCAACTTCCCTCACCTTTGAGAGCTCTGAAATAAGCCTACAAATTCTGGCTGAGTACAAAATGTCAAAACCAAAGAATTTACACTAAAAATAGATGGTGGCAGAGAATTAGAGACACAGTTCCTTGGAACTTCTACTCTGGAGCAACAACCTGAAAGGCAAGTCTCCTGAATCCCCAGAACATGTACAAGCTACAAGGCTAGTGGTTGTGCTGTGTCCTTCAGGATTACCCGCTGGTAATCCCAATCACCTGTGGGACCTGCTCCACTTTGTGTAACATCATCCAGAGAGGACTAAATCTACCAGATTCAGGCTGCTGCAGAAGGCTCTGATCCAAAAAGTATTAAATCACACAAGTGTGACAGAAAGCTCAGGGACAGCTTACAGGGTTGAGAATGCCACCAGCGGGACAAACGGCTCAACACCGTGACACCGAGACACAGAATCATAAAACTGTTCTGCTCGGAAGAGACCTTCGAGATCATCTTGCAGAACAACTGCCAGAGTTACTAACTCAAAACAGCCACAGACCACGTAAGGAGAAAAGGTATCAAAATGGCTCATGGACCAGACCTCAGAGATGAAAGCAGCGAGCGAACCCGCCAAAGACCTCAGAAGGCTAAAATAAAGGACGAAGTAATGAAATTGGCTACAAATGCTTTAGGAAATTCATAGAATCTCTCTTGGCATATGCATCTCTGAACAGGAGATAAAAACCAAAAAGCTGTGTAGACGTTGCACTCCAAAAGGAAAGCAACACAAAATGACTAAGGATAGAGAACAAAGTACAATTTTCAGTTCATTCCAGCCCCCGATACAAAAAACAGTAACAAGCAATGACTGTGAAGGGAAAATCTGAAAAATCCACTTGAGAGTGTGGAACTTCAAAAAGCCCAAGTAACTTGTGAAACCTACTGCCGTAGGGGGAAAAGTAAAATCAAAGACTTCAGATCTAAAAGAAAAGATCAGAGTTGATATCAGAAACAAGAATATCTAGTTACAACAGTTAATGCTAACCAGAAAAAATCTAAAGTGACAAGAAATCAAGACATTCCCGTTTCAGGGTGAACAGCTGCCTCTAACCAGAGTTTTACAAGATCTTCCCCTAGTTCTCTAGTTGCCTCGTGTGATGGACACCTCGCCACCTCAGAGGTGTCACTGTCAAGGATGGAACTCATCCTTGGCTTGCTCTGCCCTCCTGCCCTGGTGCCGCGCGTCTGCCCCCCAACCCTTCCCCACCCTGCCTGTCCTAGGCGCAGACTCACCTGCTGGTTACCAGGAGAATAGGGGGTTTCACGCCTGGGATTTCCCGTCCCACACTCGCCCGCAGGAGCCTGAAAGAGAGAAGACAAAGCTCGATAGTTACGGTACAGCAGCAACTTCCACGCCTCTCCCTTCGCAGTGAGAATAGGAGGCAAGGGAGGCCGTGGACATCCAGCTCGAGGCCAGCTATGGGCCACCTCATCACAGGACAGCAGTTAGCACTGGGCCCCGCAGCAGCTGTCACTTGGCAGAAACTTGCAAAAAAGCACTAGAAACAGGGAACAACATTAAACGTTGAGCAGAGATCATGTCCACACACCCTGCGAGGCCAAGTGAATCAGGTTAGAGCCTCCTGCCTTGTAAGACACCCCCGGGAACCCTCTCCCCATAACTCCTCTTAGCCCTCAGCAGTCTTGGCAAACCCCCTGTTGTACTGGCACTGAGCAAAACCAGCCCCTCCCAAGGGACAGGAGACAAGGTTCACCCCCAGCCCCATCCACTGTAGCTGGCCTACTGGCAACACCTCTAGGAGTGGCCCACAGGGCTCTCGCCCCTTCCACAGGAACCTGTGGCCACCAACCAACCTACAGCCAGCCCCAACAAGAGAACAGAGTCCCAGCCATCACCTGCAGCCTGTCCACAGGATTAATTTAAAAAGTATTTTAGAGGCCTAAAGAGGGAAACAGGTCATTTGGGATTCAGGGAACTGTTTAAGCAAACCTATGGCTCTGCCATCACCAACACCATACCCAAGCACTAGTGGATCGTGTTAATTTGATTCAGGTCAGCCTTAGGCAATTGTATTTCTACCGACCAAGCCAGGAGATGTGATTTGAACTTTCTGCTAGAGCTCAGAAAACACCTGATCCTTCCTAGCAGTGCAAGGCCAGAGAACGTGGCAGTATCAACTGACCTACTTCCACAACTTCTTGCTCCCTCTGCCTCTGGCTACAGCTATCCAAGTCATCCTGAGTGCTGGCACATGCACCTTACCAACCCACCACGGAAGGAGCTGTTTCAGTGTTTACAGCACTGTTTTCTGAGGACTTCAGCTCCCTAGCCCAGCTGACACACGACTGCTCCAGTTCTGGTGCCAGGATGCAGGAGGAGAACATGTGGACGGGGGAACTGGTCCCTTCTAACAGCAATGTGGAACTGGATTAGCTCCAGCTCCCTGTGACACCCACCTCCAGGCTGACGATAGCTGACCTTGCACAAAGTCTACCTTCAAAAACCAGTCAGGGCTTGCTGACTGCTGCTTTTCTGAGCTTTGGAACTCTAAAGCTAGATGTCTAGAATGTCTAAGCCACAGCCTTTGGCCTTCCATTTACTGAGAGGTTACAGAGATCCAGCTCCATGGCTGCTCTATGCTTACATGGATGCTTCACACACCTGTGAAAAACAAATTCTCACCAAGGAATGAGGCCACAAACATCTAAGAGAACTACCGCTGGGTGTTGGCTGGTTTTTCTTTGTGCGTGGGGGCTGCCTGTTTGCAGTTGTTTCGCTTCTCTTGCTTTTCAGACCCCCCTGAAAGCCAGAGAAATGAAGGAGGGAGAGTGCTGTGGTGCTAACCTAGAACTGAACTCTGTGTCTAGTCCTTGCTGTGCAACAGTGAGAAAGTCAAATACAACCTGACTTCCCAGAGCGAAAAGCAAAGCTCTCCCGTGCAATCTGAAAGTGGAGACACACTGCAACGTCAGTTTGAGAACTGTGTGCCCCTGCGCTGCGGATTAACTCTGCCGGCTGCGCTGTCGCTCAGCTTTCAGAAGCCGGAAATTGGCCATGTTTCGTGCAGGCCCTGGTGCACACGGGTGACACCACCATTCTTCTCCATGCCCTGCCCACTGCCCCTTGCAGCCAGAGCAGACCGGGGACACCTCTGCTCCCTGCCTGGCTCTTGCCCGCCCGGGGAGGCCCCGGCCACCGCTGCCTGCCCGCAGCGGGGCTCGGCAGCACGGACAGAGAGTGTTAGTGGCTGGCAGACGACTCGCCGACCGCGGGCGCCGGGCAGCCTCGGCGCGGCACAGAAGCACACGTGTTAGCTGGAGCGGCTGGTGGCCGCGCTCCTGAGCACGCGCGGGGTTTAGTAGAAGGCAGGCAGCCATGGCTGCGTGACCGCATGCCGCACACAGCATGCGTGGGACGCTTGCCTTGGAGTACAGGTTGGTCTTCAGCACTCCCCCCCTGCCATAGCCCAGGGGTGGGCCCCCCAGGCAAGCCTTGCCTGCTGCCTTCCCCCTGCGGTTGGCCACCACAAAGGGGTTCTCACTGAAGAGGATCGGCTGGGAGTCGATCATACACTCTTGCTCCGGCATCTCTGGCATCTGGTCCTGGGGTAAGGGGCAACCCGTGGGGTCCTGCTTGCCTAGCTGGGGCTTTTCTGCCCCACTTGTGCACATGTGAGGTGACGCAGGGTCCTGAGGAATGCCGGCCATGCTTCCGACGACCGGGCCTGCGGCTGGGTCTGGGTACGAGTCCTGGCTGTCCTGTGCCACCGGCAGAGACAGCACAGCGCAGTCCCCCTCCATGCTGGAGCTGGCCTGATTACACTGAGCAAGCTGAGAGGAAAACAAAAGGATCAGAAAGAAATAAGGAGAACAGAGTAAAGGAGAGGAGGCAGAAAATACAGAGTGGCTGCTGATGCTGAAGGACAGGGGAGAGAATCCCAGTGCCCACAGGACCATCCCTTCTCTCTGCTCTACCACCGATCTCGTGATCCCCAGCACTACTTCCAGGTAAGGACCTCACTGTTGGCGTGCAACACAAACGCCAAGAAACTGACAGGCGCCAGCACGTTCCCTGCGCTCCTCCAGCCCTCGTTCACATTCCAGCCTGTGCTTCAGTATCTCACTGGTAACTGCTGCTCTCCAGCAAAACCAACAGCCAGAGCCTGCCTCTCCCACCCCATGGCAGCACATCCTCTATTCAGATCCACCACCACAGGGCCAAACATTGACTCTCTCACCCCAGCACGCTCTCCAGCACGGAGTAACGCCTCTGCCCTTGCTCCAGGGCACTTTCATACAGTTACACACTCAACCTCCGCACCGCCTATCCCATGCGTTCCTATCACACCCGCATGGGCAAACACGCTTTTATGGCCCCACCTCATCAAAACACACACCGACAAGTAACAGCTAATTAAGAGCTAACAGAGCACAGAGCCCTTCGAGCTCTCTGGAAGGTGGGACCGAAGCAGAGCTCCCATTTTGCCCAGGCTTGTGGACCCATCCACCAACCTTTCCTCTTGCAATACTATAAAAGAGAGTTTGTTACCCCAGCCAAAGCCTTCTTCAGGGAAGCAGAGACAATCAGAGAGCAATGATCAAATCTCCTTCTCTCCAAGTGCCTGCTGGGGAGCAGAAAGACCTCTTTGCTCAGAGCACATTCTCCAACTCCTGTGTGACGGCAGCATTCACCAAAATAGCTCTCAGGGGCTGGGTGGGCTGGTGACTACAATGGCAGCTGAGAGGCTCAGGAATTTCTGAGGCCCTCCCCTAACCCCTCAACCCCAACCCAACCGAAAGCAGTGGCTGGCAGAGCGCGAGTTCGTATCATATTTCCTCAGAGAGTGCAGCCAGTGCTACCTTTAGAAATGTTGCTATTGTAGCCATGGGGCTTTCCACGGTAGAAAAACCCTACCAAAAAAACCCCAAACAAAGGCCACAAGCAGTCCGAAGAACGCTGTTCATCGAGGATGCTGTAATGGAAACGCTGCAGCCATCCACCAGCGCCAGGTGGGAGTGGGGCCTGCAGCCCGGCCCCTGAGACACCGCTGCCGCTTGTCCTGGCCACGCAGAAGAGCACAAACACCGACCCACACGGGCTTCAGGTGAATCCCACCACCAAGGCCTACTTTGCTTTGCGCAAAGGGAAAAATTAAGCAACGCTTTTAGGGGGCTGTGGAGATGGGCATCTCACCAAGACCGCGTGAGGTCTGAGAGCCCATGGGGAGCCTCAGTCCCCATTTGTTCGTGTACACGACTGGAACTGAGTCTTCTCCACCCCTCACTTCACCCTCTGGTGTGTCTGCTGTGGCAGCGTATTCCAGCGTGGGATGCCTCGCTCCCTCTGCTTCATGCTGGGCTATTTTTATCGGATGAGCAACAATTTCTATTTTGGGTGAGCAAAGATCTCGGCCACGCAGCGAGCTTTTCCTGGCCTTGCCCTGTCGCTCCCCAGTCTTGTAGACGGGACAATCCTGTTCCACCCTGCATCCTCCACAGCAAATACCGAAGAAATGTGGTTGCAGTTCTGAGCCATCGGGTTGCCCCAGACACTGAAACAAATCTAATTTTACATCTAACAAACAACAGAAAGAATCGATGGCTAGAAATCATAGAATGTGTTGGGTTGGAAGGGACCTGCAAAGGCCATCTAGTCCAATGCCCCTACAAGAAGCAGGGACATCTCTACCTAGGTCAGGTTGCTCAGAGCTCCATCAAGCGTGACCTTTAACATCTCCACAGATGGGGCCTCTACCACCTCTCTGGGCAGCCTGTTCCGGTGATCAACCACCCTCAAATCAGAGAGAAAGATCCAGACTAGTAAGTACTGATTATTAGTTAACTGACCACGGTGACAGGCTACTGAGAGATGCAAATTCTTCTCCATTTCTTAGAGTCCAGAAAGCAAAATGAGATTTTACGTGTTTTGCTGTGGCTAGACGCAGTCAGTCACGGTTACTCTGCAGAAGACAGAGCCTGTAAGAGCTCCTTCATCACTGTGAGGGTACTCTCTGGACACTGCAGCATGCTGGGGACTCTGCAGACACCAAGCCACTGAGAAGCTGGCAAAGCTGGAGGACACCTCCAAGATGAGCCTTCTCACACAGCTTTCAACTGGGATTTTTCAGTTGGGGTTTTAATAGCATACAAACAAACCAGGCTTTCAGCCCAGCAGGCCTTTGTTAAAGCTTTCTCACAGAAGGACTGACACAGCAACATGGATTCATCCAAGCAGACAACCATCTGCGCCCTTTAGGGGCGATTCTTGGGGAATCCTCATGACCAACCCCACCCACTATCAAGAGCCCTCACAGCAGAGGTCTGCACCTCCTCCTCTTTGGCAGTGTGAAGAGCGGCAGGTCCTGCCAACCCTTTGCAGGGGACTATATGGCAACAAAAGATCTGTAGGTGCTGTTCAGAGGAGAATGTACGTGGTGAGAAAGTTGGCCTTGAGACAGGAAGAAAGAGAAGAACACTACAGGAACTGGGCAACAGCTGAGTCATCTCAGTCAGCCTGTCTGGAGATAGACAACCCGCTCACTGAACCCTGTGCTTTTCTGCTGGCCGGACCAGCCCGTGTCCGAGCCTTCCAGGCCGCCACCGAAGGGACGAGGTGCAGCTCCTGAAGAGCGGCAGAACCTTGCCGTCCCTGCAGCCCGCGTCTCCCTGCACGCACCATCTAGGCAGACATACATTTTCAAATGGAGCAAAGATGGGGCTGGGCAAATGACAGCTGGAAAAAGATAATCGGGGGCACCAATTGGCCCTTCCCCTGAAACGGGACATTTATAGATGCCGCCCGTGCACGCTGGCATTCCAGCGTGTCCAGCCCCACATTCCAGTGCCAGGCGTTCCTGGGCTGACACGCACCAAGCACAGCTTCCCAAGTGCTGCTCTGCTCTGGACAACACGAGGGCTGAGCAGCGAAGAGGCAGCTGCTTGCGTGGGGCTGGCTCTCCCCTTGTTTCCACTGCCTAAGTTACACTAAGAGATGCTAAAAATACCTTAAATCTTTTCCTGATAATACTTTGCCAAGAGAGAAAACTCAAACTCTGGGGAGTGTGGGGAGTAACAAAATGAGAGAAAGCTGGAGACAAAGCAGGGCTCTAATCAGTGTGAAAGCAGGAAAACAAGAGGGCCTGAAGATGACGAGAGGAGAGATGAACAGGAGAGGACACCTGTCTGGATGGGACAGGATGGAGACAGTAAAGGTAAAAGAGATGATCCTGCAGCAATGGAACGGGGATGCAGAACGTGATGGTGACAGCAAAGGGCCATCTTGCTGCAATAGGAGGAAAGGAACAGGGGTGGAAACTGAGGACACGCGTGGAGCAGCAGGCAGGAAGCCTGTGGAATAGGTATGATGTGGGGAAGATAAAACAGGAGCAAATGAAGCAGAGATGGAGAGATGAGGTGGGGTTTTAAATAACACAGGAGAGACAGATGATTTTGTAATCTGTGGAGTCTGTGAAATCTGAATTTTCTCTTGGCTGAGCTGCCACTGTGTACAAGGAACCGAAATGCAGGTCACGGGCAGGAGGCCCCATGGCTGAGTCATGACTTGCAGTCACGACCGCTTCGCCTTTCGCAGTCCTGTATGGGACCTGACTTTCTTTTAATATTTTTGGTGCCAGCACCCTGCATCCCTCCTCCTTTCTAAACACCATCCCACAGTGAATTTACCACCAAACTGCGCACACAACATTGTCATCTTCTGTGTCAGGAAGAATATTCCCCTCCCTCCCCTGCAGCTTACACTCGTTGCATCCTTGTGTGGTGAATCCCCCGCACTCTGCCATTCACTCGTATCCCTCTCTCTTGCTCGGCCTCTTTCTGCCTTGTCCAAGACACTTTCTTTTGCATCTCGGCAATTCATAGAATAATAGAATAGAATCAGGAAATGGTTTGGGTTGGAAGGGACCTTTCAAGGTCAATGAGTCCAACCCCCTTGCAGGGAGCATCTACAACTAGAGCAGGTTGCTCAGAGCCCCAGCCAACCTCACCTGCAATGGTGCCAGGGATGGGGCAGCCACCACCTCTCTAGGCAACCTGTGACAGGCTCTCACCACCCTCAGCACCAAAAATTTCTTTCTCTCCAGTCCAAATTTCCCTCTTTTAGTTTAAAACCATCATCCCTTGTCCTGTCCCAACAGGCCCTGCCAAAAAGTCTGCCCCATCTTTTCTGACAGGCCTCCTGAAGTCCTGAAAGGCCACAAGAAGGTCTCCCCTGAGTAACAGGCCACTACCCTTTCCAAAATGGAAGGAGACCTGGCTCTCTGCTCTCCTCATTTTCTTATTCTCGTGTCTACCTCCTGTTTCAGATGGTGTGGATGCCCACCACAGTTCTGCTCGCCGTTTTCCTCCACAGAGACCTGCCATCTCTCACAGCAGGGCACAAGAGCAGGGCAGGGCAGGTACCAGAACCACCACAGCTCCCCCCACACAGCGACCCACATCTCCACAGCCCCTCACTTACAGTGCGATTGACTCTCTGCAAGCCACTGCTGGGCAAAGCAGCCAGGGTCCGATAGTCCAGCCTCAAAGGTTCACTGGTGACATTCTGGAGAGGGGCAAGAGAGAGAGCAATAAAACCACAAACACCACAAAGAGATCAGGCCAGAAGTCAACTAAATCAACTGAAAAGAGCAGTAAGAAGGAAGCCACCCCTAGTAATAACCAAGGCCTTATCTCCAAACCCCGCAGAAAGTTCCCATTGCCTGGAAATGAACCTGGAACTGTTCCAAACACAACCATGGGGACCCATGATGGGGCTGGGCTTAAGCAATACTGCAGAGAACATGTTGCTCCACCGGTGCACAGATCCCACCACTCCTGCCCCCACATGCACGCGTCCACTCCCTTACAGAGGGAGAGGAGGACATGGCATACACACCAGCTTTCTCCAAACAGCATGCAGAAAGGTTTGCAGTCTGGATCTGGAGAAATTGAGAGTGCAAAGCTGCAATTCCTCTACTGTATCTTTCCCCAACCTTAACTCATGATCATGGTGTCATTCCATTTGATTTCACTTCCCATGTGCATTTGTCTGCCTTCTAATTCTAGCCACTGTTTTTCACCATCCCTTCCTCAATCACATTGCTGATCTTTCTCTTCTGATATCTTCTTATACCCAAAACCAAGTCTTTTTGGGGTTTGGGGAGTGGAGAACAGAAGTTATGGGGAACAAGCACTTCTGGAGATTTCTCTGGCCTTCAAGTCCTTTTCTGCGACTGCAACCCTCCCACCGTGCTCCTCACCTCTGCCTCCTCCTCAAGTTGCTGTGTGGCTGCCTCCCGCTCCCTACGCATCCACTCCTTCCACCAGACAGGACAGAGTCAGAGCAGCATCCAAGCAAGCACAGGCAAAGAGAGAGGGAAAGAGGTCAGCACCATGCTGGAGTAACTCTGGAGGAGGACGGAGGAGCATGGACAGCGCTGGTGCCAGGAGAGGGTGAGCAGAAACCCAGCACATACGCTGGGCCTGGGGAAAGAGGAGCTGGAGTTCTGCATAGGCTTGGTTATCACCAGCAAGACAGATGGGAACAGACACCCCGTACAACACAAGTCAGAGTGTCACCAGATGAGAGGAAGAGAGCAGATGTCTCCAAGACCCTCAGCAGGGTCTGTCCTGGGGAAACGTGAAGGGAGCTAAAGACCTCCAGGCACTAGCTACACCATCACCAAGGGCAAGAGAAGAGTGCTTATTGCTGGAGGAGACATCTTGACAGAGCACAGACTGGAGAGGCTGGAAGGGAATGGAAAAACAGACCTAGGAGCACAGGCCCAGTTGTCACTAAGGAAAAGGACCTAAAAAAATCACAGGCTTGCTAACAGCGCCACAGAAAGAGACTATTTATAGTGACTGAAATGGTGTAAGTGTGAGGCAGGGCTTAAAATCAGCTGGTCAGCACTCAGTCATCCAGCGCAGTGCAGGAGCACTGTATGAGTGACCAGTGGCTAATCTCACAAGCCCAGCTATGGGCTTGCGTCCAAGCTGGAAGAGGAAGGGACAATGTGTTACTTCTACAGAATGATTTCTGCGCATTTCTACTTTTGTGGCTTTTTGCCCAGCACCGAAGCTGCTGAGCAAGGGCTGTGGCCAAAAGCAGCATCCCTCCTCTGCTCTCCTGCGTCTGGCAGCCCTCCTGACTGCTCCTCCCAAACAGCAGCAACCAGGGGGTCCAGAAGTCCCAAGGCTGGAAGGATGGGAGGTGGAAGGCATCTGAGAAACACAGAGGGAGCTAACGAAAATTCTGGTAAGCACCTAGGCCCTCCTCTCCAAAAGCTCCTGTGCATCACCACGGGCAAATAATCCGTGTCCCACATCACACCCCCAATCTCCAGACAATAATGAGCAACGTGAGAAGACACTAATGCTCTGGAGGATCACAAGGTCCTTTTAGGGATATTTAAGCTGAAGTCTCTCCTCAATCTGGTTATGCTTCTTTGGGACAAGCGTTATCTCCAAGGTGAGTGTTCAAGCTGACTGTCGTCTCCTGTGTGATCCTCCTCTGCGACAGAAAGAAGTAAGACAGAAACCCCTTGCCTGGCTCCTGCACACGCTGACATCAATCTAAGCTGCAGGCCAGCAAGGACAAAGCAAAGCTTCCAAACCAAACCCCTTTTGTCTCTCTACCCCAGTCCTGGTGAGATCGCAGCCTGCACAGCCCACTGCAGTCACTGACAGAGGGCAGAGCAGGACTACAGAAATATGGAGTATATGCATGTATAGATCGATGACACATTTCGCATGCCTGAAAGTTCATGCGGACATATTCTCTTCATGGCTCTGTCCTACAGTCTGGGGACTGTCTGTTCAAAACCTTGACTGTTTTTTGCAAAAAACAAGTGTTAACTAAATTATAAACATCGCCTCCATCCAGAGTTGCCAACAGACCTACACTCTTATGGAGCAGCAAATGTAAAAAAGGCCGAGTGGCTACAACTACAGAAAGAACTTATGGAAATACTAGATACCTCTGAACTGGAAACCTGAAGAAATGCCTACAAAAGGGACACAGACTTATCTGCCAGGAGAGCAGATCCCCAACTGACAATGCTGAAGAATTCAATTTTCCCTCACCTTCCAAAAGAACCTGACTGCACAACTTAGTTTCAAGAGGGACAACTAGAAAACGTAAGTGCTTGAGAGGCTCGACTCTGCTAATCCGTTCCTACGAACGGCTGAAATAGTGAGCAGAAATACGAAACTCTCCTAATGAATCAGAAAAATGATGATGTACACGGAGGAGCACGAATTTATGATGGATTAACTGCAGTTCAGGGCAGCTGTGTGTTCTCATCTTTGCTCACAAAAGCTCTGTCAGGTCATGGGGTGTGGTACAGAGAGAACTGATTCAATGTGGGACCTCCAAGCTAAGCAGCCACTTTTCTCAGAGTTGCAGCCTGGCCACAAACACCAGCAGGTGACAAAGCTGAAGTCTGTAGGTGACAGAAGGGTACCGGCAAAGAGGTACATGGGGAGGGCCGGCAAAGCCACGAAGCAGCTGGAGGAATGGAGCAGTGCCCTATGAAGAGGGAAGGCCCAAAGCCCCCAGGGCATCGACAACCAGTAGCGATATTGGGGGAGTTTTCCTCTGGGCTCACGGGCTTGGCAGAACCGCTGCCAAGAACAGATTCTGCTACATGAAAAATCTCTCACCACTTTCTCCATTTCTTCTCTCTCCCACTGAGTTGCTTCTCTCACCATTTCCATCTCCTAGGAGAGACCAAAGTTAGAGCCACTTCACGCAGTGCTCTCTCCCCGCCTGGAGCACCTGTAACCTCATGAAGATCCCAGAGTCCTGTCCTAGCGTGTTCCTGATCAAAGTGCTGGGACCTGCTGATCCCATGAAGAGGAAGACTGCTACCCATTATGCTGCAAGCTCCATGCACCAAGGGATACAGTAGAGACTTCCAGAAAATTCTTCCACTCCCTAACATCCCCCTGTTTGTAACCACAACACCCACCTTCTGTAGGATCTCCAGTTCTTCAGGGCTCAAATCCCGATCAATAGAAGAGATACTTTCCAGGCTATTCTTGCGTCCAATACCAGCAGCAAAAGGGTTTGCAATAATTCCTGGGGACATCTACAAAACAAAAAGGCAATAAAACATGCTGGAAGCCCAGGGTGTGCCATGCAAAAAATTCCATGTCCTGGGCTCCCAGGCATGGAGCACCAGGATGATCCCAGGCAAGTCAGAAGGCTTTCACAACTGAAACCTTACTTCAGCTGTCAATTACTCCAGGAACCTGAGGTCTAAGAAAGATTAATTTAGATTGAAACAGGTACAGAAAGGGGATAAGGTGACCAGGGATGGGATCTACGTACTCTAGTGGAGAACAAAGCTGGTCACTTACTAAGGCTTGAAAAGGGAAAGCTGAGAAGGCATCGGGCTGCTCTGGGCAAGTGCTTCCCTGTGAGTAAAGGCCAACACCAACAAAGAGACAGACAATTTACTTTAAATATAACGTTGGCACAAGAGAAAATGGGCATAAACAGCCTGGAGAAAATTAGCTTGGAAACTACATTTCTAACCAGTGCAGCGATACTGTGAAACAGTTCAGGAATCAGCAGAAGAGAGACAGCCTTTAGAGAACACTGCTTTCATGAACTGGCAACCACCTCCAGGCCACAGGGCAGGAGACCAGACTTTGTTTTGCTTTTTGAGGTCCCAGGTTTCAGTCTACAGCAGCTGGGGAAAGACCCAGCAACCTCCTGTGAAGAAAGAGGTGGGATCCTTGTGGTATTGGTCACTACGAGGGCACCCTGCACTTCAGTTCTCACCTCAATGGCGGCTGCAGCCTTGGGATCAAAGCCATCGCACACTAGCACCAGGAGCGCGTCACCCACGCTTCGGAGAATCTGCACGGCTTCTGTATGTGTCATCCCCAGCAAACTCTGATGGTTCACCTCCAGGATCCGCATCCCCACCTTCAGGCGGCCATCCCGGGCCGCGGCCCCCGAGGAGCTCACCTGTAACAAACGGGGGAAACCGAGATGTCACCTAAGGAGGTAACAGGAGATCAGAGGGCACGGGGACCATCAGGAAGGAGGGAGACAGGACAGCATACAACGGGAACAGGGAGAGAAGGCTGCGGCTGCATGTCAGGGAAAGCATCTGGAAGTATTAACAGATAGTTATGGAGAGGGCAGAAAAGGAAGAATGTGTGCGGCTTGGTAAAGAGGTGTGGAGGAGATCGCTTAAGGAAGAGAAAACAACTGTGTTGTCCAGTGGAAAGAAACTGCTTTTGTTTTGCCAGTGAAGCAGCTGAGAAAGCAAGCTCTGGCACCTATGATTTATCTTCACGGAAAGCGTGACGTTTTGTTGGGAAAGACAGAAAACACAAGTGTAGGGATAATGGTTTAAAAAAGGAAGAACCAGATGACAACTTTCTCAAGAGATGACCATTAATGGGACTCAGTGGAAATGCAAATAAAGGAAAAGAGAAGGAAGAAGCAAAAGCATCACTTTGTCTCTCAGTTACTGGAAACAGATGCTTTAGGATGAAAAGCAGGAAAACCACTCTGGCAACGACAGACAAGGGAGATCAAGAAGTTGAAGGAAGAGCAGAAACGTCCAGTGCTTTAGGTCTCCACAGGCTGACCCAACTACTTAAAAAACCCAGCGGGGAGGGGGGCACAGGAACCCTGCAAGGGGCTCAACGGTAAGCCTTCCAAACCCCAAAGTGCTGCCACGCTGGAGATCAACAGAATCATTCAAAATGATGGTAAGTTACAACAACCTTGTTCTCTTCTACTGCTGTTACCAATATTGCAGCAGAATGTGCAACTAGTAATGAAGTTATATCCAAGTAACAACGAATGCTGAGTATTCCCTTTATTTGAGAGCAGTCCATTATTAGAAAGGGTTAACTGGGAATTATGGAGTGTCCACCCTCCAGCAAGGACTATTAAGACCGCCAGAGCAGAGTTTCCACCTCACCCTACCACACCAGCTAAGAGGGAACCAGGGGCACCACCGTGAATATCCAGAGTGCCCTTTGATCAGCAGCAAGACCAGGAATGACATCGCTTATCACGAAGTAGGGAGCGGCAATACTTCACGGTAAGGGTTGGGGGAGCATAAGCTTTTAGAGGATATTGTTGAAAAGGAAAGATGAATGGGTTCATGTTATAGAAAAAAAAAAGCAAGAGAAGAAACACAAGGCAAAACATAAGCAAACACAGGGGATGAAAGAAGAGATTTTGTAGCTGTTGCAGAGGAGGAAATATGAGAGAGATGTGCCCCCGTTACTGGGCACCGAACACTCCAGGAGAACTGCGAGCATGTGGAACAAATCCCACCGGGATGCCCCTTTCCCCAGCAGTTTGCCCTTGCACGCAACCGACCCGCAGAACTAGTGCTCTGGTACCTTAGAAATGAAGATGCCTTCATCAGTGGGATCAAACGGATTTCCAGCGTGACCTTTGGCTCCACCCCGGATGCTGATGCCCAGCTTTTCTCCTGGAGCCTTTTCAATGCATATTTCCTGTAAACACACAGAAAAAGTGCCCGCATTTCTGGGTCAAGTTCAGAGTGGAATTGTTGAGGAAACACTTACAGTAGCTGCCAAATTAGACCTTTCACTCATAAGAAATTGCCTTCAAAAGTGATCCTTCTATAAAGGAGAGTGCAATTCCCCCCAGCATTCCCACTCAGAACCTACCTGCATACCAGGTGGTGGTGGATCTCGCCTTACTAACATGGTCAGCTCCTGGGTGTTGGAGAGCAGGGCATTCACTGCTTCCTGGTGGGTGGCATGGCGCAGGTCAATGCTGTTTACCTCCAGGATCCTGTCCCCAACACGGAGCCCACTGCGAGATGCCAGCCCACGGGGAATGACCTACAAAGAATCATTGACATTACAATAGAGAAGGAGCTTCCACCTCTCCTTGGAGAGATGCTGATTGTGTCCCCTGGCTATCCTCCAACACCCCTCAAGGCACGTTTGGACTTCTCTCTCTGCAACCAAGTTCCCCAAGACGTAACGCATCTGTGAACACTGGCAAAGAACAAAGTAAGATTCACTTTAAAGTGTCATTTGATCCTCTCTTATATTCTCATATTAACCTTTTCATCTGAACCAATCCGGTGTCAGCTTTTCTTCACCTGTGACTGTAACCAGAAGACAGCTTTCTCACAAGAACTCCGAGGGAACTCAAATGTCGACCTGCAGGGCTGCTGTTGAAAGCACACCATCTAGAAGCAAACCCTGCCTCACTGGCCTGCTGAAGTGCTATGAGAAACAGTAGACACAGGAAGGAAGGAGTCTGGAATCTCTAACTTCTGGATTTCCAAACGGCCCTGGACAAGGTCTGAACGTAAAGACTATCAGAGAAGCTGTGTCCTCTGGATGGGACCGAGAGCTGGTTAAAGGAGAGGAAACAAGGGCAGAATTCACTGGTGGGGTGCCTGAGGGATTGGTGTAGGACTCGTGTTATTCAGCACGTCCATCCATGACCTGAAAAAGAGCTGGACAGGGATGTCCTCCTAACATCCCCAATCTACTGAGTGTGGATGTGTGGGACTGAGAAGGGAATGAGCTGCAGCAAGTGCCTGGCTCGGGTGCTGTCCCTAAATAGTATCAGCTAATGCCACCACTGGAAAGGGAGTATCAGGTTGAAGGACACTGAAGGCCTGAACGCAGAGGAGCAATTCTGGTTCTGCTTGCAGTTACAGGCTCTAATGCTTTCTGACATGTCTGCGTCTTTCCAGCATTCATTAAAAGCCAACGCAAGCTCAGCAATTTCAAAAGCTAACTCTCCCCAAGCAGTCCAGTGTGACTTGTACCCATCTGCAGGCTTCTGCATGATGTTCAGGTTTCTACAACAGCACCAGTACGTTCTAGTGTGAGCTAACTCTAGATACGTGTGTGTCCTTTCTCCATCCCATTTTCTTTTTTTAATTCTACACTGTACTTCCCAGGCTCTTGTGTCAAAACCCCCAAAGCAGCTTGGGAATGTCCACTCCTAGGCTGCTCACGCAGAACTCTACCTTTGAAATGAAGACACCTGGTTCATGGATCCCAAAGGGATGGCTTGAATGATCACTGCCTCCTACGATGCTGAGTCCCAGGGGACCACCTGCTTTTACAAGGTGAATTTCCTTGAGGGAACAAGAAGCAGAGTCAAAGGGAATACGGGGCATCACATAAGGACCACAAAGACTGAAGAACATGGACTCAGGGATGTTTTGCATGAGGAAGAACATAGTAAGCACCCACAAGACACGAGGGTTCCCCACTGCTTCTCAGTGCCCCAACACCACCATGGGCCAGCCCTCGTCAGGCTCCCCGTTTTTCAAATGAAAGATGCCCAAGATTACACCACCCCATATTACACCAGACAGACTCACCTCAATGGGGTACTGATCCTCCAGGCCTTTAGAGAGGTGGTTCCTCGGCAGCGACGGCGTCTCCTCGGGCGGGCTGTCCCCGTGGCCGGGGGGCGGCGGTGGGGAGTGCATGCGCGCCCGCGGCACGCCCGGCGAGTCTCCCTCGCTGAGCTGCTCTGCACCCTCTCTCTCTACCAGCAGCACGATGGTGGGGGAGGACGCGGTAAGCAGCGCTACTGCCTGATCATGCCTGGCTTCTGTCATGTCTACCCCATTGATCTAGAACAACCCGCAAACTCAGCGTCAGACCATCGTCGAGGACACCCTGTTGTTTTCAGCACGCAGCCAAGCACCCTGAGGGACCCGCTTCTGCTGGAACATTGTCCTTCTCAAGAGCCTGCTCCCCAAAGCACTCTGTAACCTGCCCCACTCCTTCCTACCTGGCAAAGGGTCACAGACCCACCTCAATCCCACCTGACCACAACTCTCTTTCTAACAGCTCACTAGTCCCTTTCCCACCTTCCTCACACCTCCAAGCCCTAACAGCACCAGTGATGCTCCTGGGGGCCATGAAGACCAAGAACAATGCTCCTGGAGCACTACAAATGTGGCTATTGCCTGGACTCTGCCAGGAGGTACCTGCCACTCCTCCTTGGCTTTGCATTCCAGCTTTCCACTGGGGCACAACAAAAGCAGCCCAAGAGACTGCATTAAAGGAATGAGTCCAAAGATCTCCGTGTGGGAAGACAACACAGCTGCGATCCACACTAATGTGCCGCGGCATCAGCTGCCTTCGCGTGAGGCCGCCTGCCCTTATCAATCACCATCGAAGCCCAGACACAGGTGCTGAAGAGCACGACCTGATGTCTGACAGAACCACGGGGCTGCTGTTGGCCCGTGCTGGGCAAGGTCACAGCAGTCTGGAGAATGTGTCAAGTCTTAAGCCATATAAAGCGTTCCCCAGGAATAAAAAGACCTGGAAGCGCTGAGAAAGAGACTCTGCTAGTCCCCAGGGACTGACTGGCTGACACAAAGGGAAAACCGGAGCTCTTCTGGAGAAGGAAGAGGGTGGAGGGTACAAGAGGCTGGCAACATGCAGCACGGCCAGGATGCTTGTCCAGCCAAGCCCTGTGCCTGGTCACCGCTGTCTGCTCTGTCTTTTTGTCACCTGCTGTTTGTGTTGACTGTGCGAGGTGCTCTTCACTCTGGGCTGGGTGCAATGTCTACTAGAAAAACTCCAGCAGAACTAGCCAGCGAGCAGGAATCCAAAATGTGGACAGCCCCAACAGCTGGCCCAGAAACTGGATAAAAGGGTCAGGTCTGACCAAAGAGCCTTGAAGAACTTGACACTTGGGCCAGAGACTGAAGAGACCTACAAACATGAGTATTTATGAGTTGAGGGAGGGAGCGTATGTTCCACCAGCAAACCTTAACCCTGGTTAGCCAGAGGGCAGGAACAGGGGGACACCATCTGTTCATGCCCTGTGAGGACTGTTTGTGTTCATGCGTGCTCCTGTAAAGGTCCCTCTTCTTGTCTGTGTAAATCCACGGCCAGCCATGGCTGCAGTGTTTCATCTCCAGATTCTGCACTTGGCCTTCCTGATGGCTGGGCCTGGGAACGGGGAACAGTGACCACCTGGTGTCCAGTGGACTGGGAAGGGAGGATCCTCTTGGGTCCTCCTGTCTGCCAACTACACCGAATTCTAACAAAGATGACATGCAGAAGAACGTGGCCCTCAGGATCCTATCACCAGATACTCCAAGACAGACCTGCTGTAGCAGCACGCACTCCTGACTTCACATGTTCCCCTCCATCATTTTTATGCCACTGACAAGAAGACTAGAGTGGTCAGACCAGAAGAAGACAGTGGTACTTCCCTAGACCAGTGAGCAGGGATGCAGGAACTCCCCGAGTCAGAGCTATATTGTGTAGAACAGCCCTGGATGGCATTTTACTCACTAGCTTCTCCCTTGCCTGGTGCTCACGGTGCCTTCCCAGCGTTTGGACAGCCAGTTTTCAGCGGTCTTTGTTGCTACATTTCTGCCTAGCAAGAGATCAAGGCCAAGCAGTGCAGCTTGGCTTTCCGAGTTCCCAGAGGAAGGGACAGATTGTCCCCAGTCCTGCCCCAGCTCCACAGTTTTCTGTGTGCCAGGGAGTTGTACTATTCTGCCCAGTTTCTTAGTGATAAGACTGCTCTCACAAGGAGCCCCACGTGTCACCTGGCACTACTACCATCCTACATCCCCCCCTGAATCAGCTTTCTTCAGTTCATTCCCAGTCCTACCCCAAAAATGAGCTGCCCTTAGCCACTGCTCCCAGTCCTGCACCCTCCCTGCTAGATTCCCATCCCTCCAACACTCCACCCTCACAGCTCCTGCCCCATGTCTTCCACTACCAAAATGACTCTTGAGGTGCCTGCGATGACTCTCAAGACACATCAGAATATGGGAGAAGCTGGAGAGTTAGTAGCCAGTCACTGGTGAGTTTTGAGGGGTGTTAACTTTGAAGAAAGATCTAGGCTGGGCTCTCCAATCCATGTACTCACAGCTCCCTTACAAAAATAAAAGGAGCTAGCCTGGTCCTTCGCCTGCAGAGAAGTCCAGGATGATTTAGAGCACAGGGGAAGAGTAGGAAGCTGTGCTGTATTTCTCTTCTTAAGAAAACAAAAATTCTTTGGCAAAGTGAGAACCGAGGCATGACTAGGAGGCTTTGGAAAGGGGCCTCTGCCTGCTGGGCCAATGAACCTGCCTGTGTCCTAAGCAGAGTCCTCCTGCTTCCCCATGGAGATCGAGGGGAACACACGCAACCTGCACTGCACATCCCAGGAGTCAGCACGTCCTGAGAAGCTTCCCAATAAAAAGGAGCAACCACTTGCTTCAGAGAGTTGTGGTTCACAGGGAACCCACACGATGCTGTGTGGACACTGCTGTGAGGAGAGACCTTCTCTCAGCACCCAGCCTCCCCGGGCCAGGGCACCCCCACAGCTCTAACCTGGCACAAGGTTTCTCCAGAGATGGAGCGAAACTCACACAGCTGTTCACGTGTATCTCAGGGCAAGCAGATCTTCTCGAGGACAATTATCACTGGGAAGGTAGGAGAGGACTCGGGATGTGACACTACCACTACGTGGACATGGCACCTAGCAGCGAAGCCCAGAAGCAGGGAATGCAGGAGGGCAGCTGCTGCCAGGAGGCTGCTGGAGAAGAGAGGGAAACATGCCTGCTGGAAGGCACCGAAGTTACGTGAGTAGTGCAGACCAGGCAAGCACTCTCCAGGAAGATAAATGTTCCCCCTTTCACCATACTGGAGCACAGGATCTGAGCTGCAGCTGATGCTCAGCACCAAACCTTTTGTGACCGCACACACTTTGGCAGAGGACCATGCTCTCCAGCACGGCCAGATCTCCTCCCCGTGGAGTAGCACCGCACTCACCAACAGCCTTCACCTGCATTAAATTCTAACAGAGTCCTGCAAGCCCTTTGCCCACACGCTGCCATCTGAAGACACTGCCGGCTATTCTGAGGGAATTGGATCTGCTTTTCCTATGAAGCTGCCCACAGATATAAATAGAGATGCTAATGGTGGGGTGGAGACAGGTTTGACTTTCAACTCTATTCTGAAAACTTGTGTTTCCTTCTGGCCACAGGTAGAGCAAGTCAACGCCACATGATAGCCCTGCAACCATGCCTCTCAGTCATGCCTCTGTACCAGCGGAGCATCAAAAGCTGAGCAAAACCAGAGCAGTTTAGGTTATCTGGCCATAATCAGGGTCAGGGCTTGATTTTGGGAGGAGCGGGGAGCACTACCAGGAGGGGAGATGCTGTCACCAGTTCAAGTCTCCTGCCAAGATGCGAATGTCAGATCTGGGCCAAAGCTCCCCTTAAATTTGTGCCAGAGCAAATACAACACAGCCCCCAGCCTAGGGATAGAGCAGACAGAAGCCAGCACTGACGAGGCCGTATCAGTGTTTACTCACGCCAGCTCTGTGGTAACACGTGCTCTTACCACAGCAGCTGGATCAGAAACCCACCACCAGCACCAGGATGCAGGAGCTTTCACTCGGAGGCAGCATGCGAGCTTGGGGAGAGGATCAGGAGGCTCAGCAGACTCCCCCCGTGGGCAAGGAGCCGGTGACACATTAGGCAGAGAGACTCGAGGTTAGAGGCAGCAACAGATCCACACCAGGATGGGAAACAGTCTGGAGCTCCCCATGGAACCTGGGAAGCCCCGTGGTGTGCCCTGCCCAGCTCCAGACCACCGCGGGCAGCCTCCCTCCACCGCGGCCCACACCGAGCCCCTGCCAGCCCGCTCTCCAGGTAGCCAGCCAGCTCAGCCCCAAAGGGCTTCCCCCGACAGGTGGTCCTGCAGGGCTGAGGGCCACCAGCCCAGGGCAGCGCTGCCCTGTCACCTCTCTCCAGGAAACACACCGGGGAAGTGCTCACAGGCAGCACTGGGGAAACGGGAGGCACCAAGTGCACCCATCACCAAGCACAGGCAGGGGTAGGACCACCAAGATTAAATGCTCTCCTAGAAGGCTCAGGAGCTGCAAAAAGGACCCCCAAAGTCCAGCTTCAATGGCAGAGAGAGAGCCCCAGGACGGGAAGGGCAGGGAGCTGAGTCAGACCTTCCCCGCACACCCACACTCACCGAGATGACCCGATCTCCTACGTGCAGGATCCCGTCCCGATGGGCTGCACCACCCTCTGCAATCCGCGAGATGAAGATCCCCTGAAACACAGTCAGAAGGGTCAGAGCAGCCTGTGCTTCCCCTCACCAGCGCTGGGTGTTCCAGGACCACTCCTGGACATCAGGCAGGTCTCAGCTCCTTCCCCTTCACAGACCCCTCCCCTGTCCCAGCACTTCCCATTTGTTCCTCACTCCATACAAACCCTCTTCTGCTTCTAGAGCCACCTCAAAAACCTCCAGCTGCAGCAAAGCCTTCATGTGGCCAAGCGCCCAGAACATATGCCAAGAGGACAGCAGCAAGATCAAATGTCACTGGCAGGAATCATGAGCTCCAGCCCCACCTCCTTCTGAACTTCTCTCCTTCCCTGACTTGAGTAGATTTAGGCTCTTGGAGCCCTCCTGGCTCACCAGGCCAGGGCCACGCAGCACTGATGTGTGCCCAGGGGTGAGGAAGACCCCGTGCTGCTCCCACAAGTAGTTCTGAGACTCAAGATCAAGCACCTTCCTTCCCAGGGAATAGTTACTGACCGTGTCACCAGCCCGGTAGGGTGTAGAGCCTTTGCCACCAGCAATGCTGAAGCCCAGACCCTTCTCATTGCGCATGAGGCAGGTGGAATATCTCTCAATGGGAGGTGTCCCCTCGGGTCGCTCTGGGAAGCGTAGACCACCTCGCCTCTCACGAGGGCTGTAGTCGTCCTCGGGGCGCAGCGGTGTGACAGTGATGGCGTTCTCCGGCTCCACCATCCGCTCCCGCAGCACTGTCATGGAGACAGAGCTTCCTGATCCACGCAGAGCTTCCACTGCCACGTGATGCTCAGCACAGTGCAGGGACACGCCGTTCACCTGGGGACAGACAGAGCTGGGCACAAGCCTTACCTCGGTGGCGAGCTCTTCCAGGAGCTGCACGGAGAGCTCCGGCCCTAGCTCATCCCTGCAACGCTGGGTCACCCCTAGGTGCCACAGGGGTGCCCAGACCTCACCTGCTGCCCACAAGGGAGTTTCCTGCACTAGCCCAGCACAGGAGGCTCCTGCAACATGTGCTGCCCATCCCAGGCAGGGGCAGCCTCCACTGAGCCCAGAACAGGCTCTTTCAGAGGAATTCTGCTCCCCCAGGTAGCTCCAGCTTCCCTATCACCTGCATCATCCCTGCAGGCAACCAACTCCCAGATAGACAACACTCACCCAGAACTATCTCCCCTAACAAATCTCAGTATAACTCAGGTCAGCGCGACTTGTTCACCTTCAAGAGGGACATCCACCTTCTCATGCCCTGGAACACCCATTTCCTTCTCCTACATGCAAAACTGGTAAAGTACTCGCAGGGAGGACACCAAGTTCTGCAATTCTCAGGGAAGCAACCTGACTCCTTCCACTCTTGCTTCCATGATTTCAGAAAAAAAGTTCTACCACATCAGAAGACTGAGGGAAGCGAGGGCCCCTGAAGGTGAAGAATCTTTTTTTCAAGGCAGCTACTTCATTTCATATTAACAGACACTTACAGGGAAGATTGTCTGGCTCTCAGCCTGAAAACAAGGTGTTCAGATCTACTTCCTCCACTTCATGGTGTCTGCCCATCATGGCCTTCATTACCGAGCAAGGCTCTGTACCCCTGCTCTAGGGGCACAGGGGTATTCCTCAACTCACAGCCAGTGAGAATGGAACCCAAGCCTGATGAGCCTCAGCCATGACCTTCTTGTGGATGTAACACAGTTGTTTAGATGGAACAGGACAAATCTCTGAGTTATACTGTTAAGGTACATCCACCTTTGCAGGAGGCACTGGTGAATGGCTATACTCCTTTTGGCCTTTAGACTTCATGGAACTAGGAAAACAACCTTACAGTAACTGCAGAAGTGAGGAGAAGATTAACAGTGGCATTAATTAAACAACTAACTCTTTGAGGCAGGGGAATTCTGTTTTGCTCTTGCACAGCTCCTGATGCTTCCTTTAGCCTTCAAACTAGTGCGATGTAACCAAATACCAAACCATACTTCTCCCTCCACCCTCAAGTCATTAGGATTATTTACTACTTCACAGTCGCGAGGTTCTTACCTCCAGAAGCTTGTCCCCAACACGAACTCCTGCACGAGCTGCAGGGCCCTCTTCTGACACGCGGGAAATGAAGATGCCCTGGAAACAAAACCACTTGTTAGAAGAGGTGGAGCCCATCCATCAACCCTCTCACGTGCAGAGAGACCACTCCACCCAGCCCGGCTTAAGGGGAAATCCCTCACCAATCCCGCACCCTGGATATGGGGACAGGACGGCCACGTCACCCAGGCAGGAGCTGATAGAAAGGGGATGAAATCCCATCACAGGGCTACCTTGAGGTGACAAAGGGCAAAAGGGAAAGGCACTTCAATCCTTTTCCTGTGGGACCAGCCCATGATGCAGCTGAAGCCACCACAGGTGTGGAAGACAAACCCACATTGGGTGTCTTGTGAATCCTGTACCTCAGGACAGGGCTGGAAAGCAGCAGTTGTTCTCACCACTGCTCTTCTCGGTCCCAGGAGCTGGAAGAGGCACGTTGTGCTCCAGAGGCACGAGCCTGCTTGGCCCTGCCAGCTTCCTGCTTCGGGGTGGGCCGAGAGCTGCTTGCACCTTGTTCTGAAAGCCCAGCCACAACGCTGGTGTCTACGGCCATCCGACCTGCACAGAACCAGTCCCTGAAAGTGGGTGCTTCAACAGCTAGAGAGTCCGGAGTCTTACCTCATCGTCACCCTTATAGGGGGTGGAGCCCTTGCCCCCTGCGATGCTGATGCCCAGCCCCCCCGTCTGCCGCACGATAGTCAGTGTCAACTGGAAGCAGAACGGATACAGGTTATGGGTCAGTGCAGACCAGGAGAATGCCCAGAACATCCTGAAGAGCAAGGAATGACTACAGAGTAAGGACGGGAGTATCAACAACTGTAAGCTGTGGTATCCAGACCCCAAAGGCACCCAAGTCACAACACATTTAAACAAATAAATCCTTTTTCACAGCTGAGTCCTGAACCACATCTCACAACCAAGGGTCAGTTTGCCTGTAATGAACACGTCGAACGAGACGTCCACCACAAAGCAAACTGAGCAGCTGGGAAGGGACTGGATAGAGGAATGGGGATAGTGTTCACATCCAGCCCAGCTCCACCACATATCTCCCCTTGGAGAGTGATTCCACTACTGGGAGACTGAGGGTCACCCCAGTGTGGCACGCCGTAACAAGAATGGCACCTCTTCCAGAATACCCCAGACTCGGCTTTGCTCTGTTGATGGAAATCAATGCATGATTCCAGAGAAGCCACCTGCTTTGTCCTCTGGCTCCTTCCTCTTTTTCCACCCTGCCCAGGCAGACTCAGGATTGTAGCTGTGCAATGCAGAAGTCTCTTCTCTTTCCTATCTCCCACTTCTACATACCAAATTATCCCACTTCCTATAGCAAAGCTTTTGGTCAAACTTGACCTGAAATTGCTTATATTCAGGACACCAGCAAAAACCATGCACGTTGTCCCAGTCAGGAGAAGGAAGACAGGGAGCATATGGTAGGATACAGGGAAAGGAATGGGATAGACAGGACTCTCTCAGGGCCAAGGACCAAGGAGCTGGTGAGCTAAGTGACAGAAAACGTACATAGACTCCTGGAGAGAACCAAATTTGCTGTCCTCCAGTTGTCACTTCTCTGGAAACAAAGTCCAGAGCGGAGAGCGGCTGCTGCAGAGGTGTCCAGCTTCAACATCAGGGCCGCTTGGCCAAGGCCAGCCACAGCACGGGCAACACAAGCAGCTGGAGACTTGCTTTCCTTAACCCCTCCCACCAAACCCCTCTTCACTTCTACAATGACAGGAGCAACAGCCGCTGGGACTTCACGTTCTGCTAAGTTTAAAACACAACTAAGACCAAACCCCCACCACAGGAAATGCAGAACTAAAACGAGTTCCTTGCCATGTCCTTTGTGCTCAGTCCACAGCCTAGTAGAAAGCTGCTGGATCTTCACAAGGCAACGCCTGATTGCAGACAGACCATGAGTACATCATCTCCAGGGCGAGACCTAGAGACTGAGCAAAATCCAAGTACTGGAAGACAAGGATTATTCAGATGAGACAGAGGCGCGGTCGCCATGGGCAGGCACTGCATGTCATTGACAGCACGTGCCAAAACCAGCTGTAGATTGGACTAACGCTTCTTGCCTGAAGAAGCCTGCTGGGATCAAACAGCAAACACCACGTGGCTTTCTTCCAGATTCACTGGGTTTTAGCAGTGCTCTGAAGACTTTTACCTATATTCACCACAAGAACTTCTAAAGACAATGGAAAGCTGGGTCTCCAGACAAGGACTAGAGAGTATTCTACTAATGGGATCCAGGTATTTGCAGGTAAACAGCTGGTGGGTTTGCTCAGTGCCTGAGCCAGTAGGACAGGACTGCTGGTTAGGACAACAAGCGAGGAATGTGCAGTGTCACTGGTGGCAGAGAGTCACTTCCAGCTGCACAGCGAGTTGCCTGTGTGGACTAATGGAAAGATAAACAACAAACCCCATGAATTTTACTAATTCATAGACACTTAGATGGAAAATATGAAAAAATTTGCCAGAAAAGTCAACTGGACTGAGAGTTAAGAACCTGATGTCTATCAACACACACTGGAAAAGCAAAACAAGGAGGAACCAGACCTGATTAAACTTATTTATAAACTGTTACAGAGCAGCAAATAGGCTTGGACCAGACACAGAAACATTTAGGCTGGAAAGAAGATTTCAAACTCCCAAAGAAAATTAGTTCTCCCATAAAAACAGTGCGAGGAGAAACTGAACTGGTGAAGGTTTGTTTCAAGTCTACGAAAAGAATAATTGACATGAAATGACCCTGAGAAAGAAGGAGCTGGATCCAGGAGCCATGAGGACCCTTCCGTTTCACATTCTGTATCTGGCATTACAGCCCAGACGCTGCTTCTGCACTAAACCAGGAAGAGCAGCACTTCTTCTGTCCTACAGCTGCTCCAGAGCTGCTCTGACTTCCAGGATCCTCTGGGACCCCAGCAAGCAGGTGCCTGACCTGCAGGGACAGCACAGCTTCTACCCTGCAATCACTCTTGCCACTGACTTTCCCAGGTTTTTTTGTCTTCTTGCATTTTTCCCCTAAAACAGGGATCGACCCGCTGCCCAGCAACAGCTCATCCCAAGGAACAACTGCTCCGTGACACTTCCCACCTGGGCACGTGCTGCCCCTGCTCCTTCCTTCACAGAAAGAGCAAACCTGCATTAGCTGGGCAACATGCCTGGTTTCCTGCCAGCTCCTCCCAGACAGACGAGTATCCACACGCCCTCCAAAGTGTGGGAAAACTGAAAAATCTGTGACTTTGTCCTAGAGCTGTCACCTCCTTGAACTCCCACCGGAGCCCAGGGAGAAACCCACTTGCCATCGATGGCACCAACGCACAAGCCACAGAAGCTGGTCTATCTCCCTCTCCTCTATCCCTCCTGGTGCCACCTCTGTTCCTGCCCGTACACCTCCAGGGAACACGCTCAAACAAGGGCTGATTCCACCTCAACCTGTTCTTCATGCATTTTCAACAGAGCTGTCTTTTCACAGATTCCCTGGACCTTGCGAGATTTTCCAATGTGAGGTGAGTAAGCAGGTACCATTCTGGAGAAACCAGAGGTGCTGCACCACAGACAGGCTGAGGGATAACGGAGCATTGCCCAGGAGACCTGAAGAGCACTTGGTGCAGTACCTGGCCACTGCCACCCAAGTGGTGATGCACCTTGCTCTTGGCAGGTACACAGCAGACCCATGGACAGCAAACGAGATGTTCCAGGATTCAGCTGCCAAAGCACAGAGCTGGTACACTGCAGAACCTGCTGAAAGACCACACTGCTCCTCCAGCCAGACCCAAGGCAGCGGGGCTTTAAGGGCTTTATTTCCCAAAGGCACCAAGTTTCCGCATGCACCAGCATCTTTTGATAGCTTGCTACACCGCTGGAGGCACGGATGCATCTGAGCCCTGCACTCCCATCATCTGAGCCTGGATGGTCAAAGATGCCACAGAAAATGCAAACATGCAATAAATGCTTCTGATCTGCACTTGGACAGAAGCACAAGGAGGTAGAGCGTCACGAGAAGGTGATGAAACATGCCTCACTCCAACAGCAGCTGAAGAGGCCACCTCATATCCTCAAAAAGGAATAACACTGTGAGAAGTAACAAGGGCTGGATAACTTGTACTCAGGAGTCCTACCAACAGACTGAGACCGCTGATGCAATTACAGAGCATTTCTAAAACCCTGGAATCTTGATACCCTGAAACACCACTTATGTTGTGCTGTCAGACCAAGCGATTTCACAGGACCATGTCCGTGACTATTGGCTTGTCATCCTAGCACCAATTCCAGAAAAGCAACTGAAGAATCGTAGAATCACAGACTGGTTTGGGTTGGAAGGGACTTCAAAGATCCTCTAGTTCCACCCTCCCTGCCGTGGCAGGGACACCTCCCACTAGACCAGGTTGCACATATCCCCATCCAACCTGGCCTTGAACGCATCCAGGGATGGAGCATCCACAGCTTCCCTGGGCAACCTGTGTCAGTGTCTCACCACCCTCAGAGTGAAGAACTTCTTCATAATTTCTAACCTAAATCTACTCTCTTCCAGTTTGAAGCCATTACCCTTCATCCTATCACTTGTAAAAAGTCCCTCCTCAGCTTTCTTACAGGTGCCCTTCAGATACTGGAAGGTGTTCTGGTTTGAGCCAGCGTGTGCCCAGGTGGCTAAGGCGGCCACCAGCATCCTGCCTTGTGTCAGAAGTAGCATGGCCAGCAGGAGCAGGGAGGTGATCATGCCCCTGTGCTCGGCCCTGGTGAGGCTGCAGCTTGAGCACTATGTTCAGTTTTGGGCGTCGCAGGTGTTGGAGCAGGTCCAGAGAAGGGCAACGAAGCTGGTGAGGGGTCAAGAACATGTCTTATGAGGAGCGGCTGAGGGAGCTGGGGGTGTTGAGCCTGGAGCAAAGGAGGCTCAGGGGAGACCTTCTGGCTCTGCACAACTCCCTGACAGGAGCTTGGAGCCAGGTGGCATCAGGCTCTTCTCCCAAGGAACAAGTGGCAGGACAAGAGGAACGGGCCTGAAGTTGCACCAGGGGAGGTTGAGGTTGGACATTAGGAAAAACGTGTACAGGGAAAGGGTTATCAAAGACTGGAACAGAGCAGTGGTTGAATCACCATCCCTGGATGTACTTAAACAGCATCGAGATAGAGATGTGGTAGACTTAGATAACAGTTGGACTTGATGATGTTAAATGTTTTTTCCAACTACAGCAATTCTGTGATTTATGGTGGGGGGCAGGAGCCTTGCACTACAGGTCAGGGAGGAATAGACATCTTTTCACCTTTTCATGTCATCAGTAACTTCCTAGGAAGCGATTATTCCATGTTTGTAACCACAAAGGAATCAGAGATACTCAGTGATCAGCAGCAGCCTTTAAAAAAATGCCTTTTAATAGAAATCACAGTTAAACTGCAATAATTTATCGCTGCTAAAAACTGTGAAACTAAAACAGATACATGGAGTTGGAGAGATCAGACAATTCCACAGCGAGCAGCTCCCCTGCATCTGGTGCCACGGTATGAACAGCCCAGAAATGCTGAACTGCAGCGTGCAAGGACCCGGGACCACACCGGAGAAAGGGTCACCAGGTCTCACTGGGTGATGTGCGTCCTAATCCCCAAAGAAAGCCCCTCACACCCACCCCCAGAGACACCTTTACATGGACATCACGTTCAGCTCTGCGTGTCCTTGTTCCAGGAACACCTCCACAAGCGAGGGGGACCTCACACAGCACGTAAGTGCAAGAGACACAGGAGCTCAGGAGCCAGAGGCACTGACTCACCAGGAAAGACGAGAAGGGCTAAATCTGTCTGGCTTCAGTAAGCAGGAACTCGTGAGGATAACAGGATAGGCTGAAAATACCAGTGACCAAATGGAAGGTGGGAGATTTCTGCATGAGCTGTCGAGAACTAAATTAAAAACGAACAACGGAAAAAGGAACATGAAGGAAAGATCCTGTCCTGGCAGAGGAGCAGCCTCCTGGGTGCGAGCCGGAGATGTTCTGGCTCTGATGTTATTTCCTCCTCTGTTGGGCCGGTTTTTCAGTTACCAAGGGAATGGATACCCACAGGGCACAGACCAGGAGTCAAGCACCTCCCTGCCTTCGTACCAAACATCTCCCCACCTCTGGTTAGTCCAGTGCTGCCCAGGGACACCACCAAAGGAGAGCAGCCCAGCAGCACGGGTGAAGGACAGCAGCCTCAGGAGCACACGGGACAGGGATGGGCAATGCTGAAAATCCCAGTGTATCCCTGCAGATCCCCAGCCCCAAGGGGACACAGCTTGAAAGTAAGTTTTCTAATCATTCAAGGAATAAAATCTAGAGAAGTTTCTGGTTTCTCCTAGTAGGGGAACCCGAGTGCGCACACACCTCAAGTAGCAGGAGGGAACAACCTACATTTAATAAAAGGTTTGACTGGCTCAAGAGTGTCTGGTTGCTAGTGGTGGTAGGAGACTTGTCCTCAGATTTATTCCCAATAATCTCTGCTATCCCCACTGCAAGTCCAGCATGTTGCTCCCGAATTGAGCACTGCACTTCTGTGGCTGAAGCTCTCCCAGCCTCGCCTCAGCTCCCAGACCCCGGCTGGGGGCTGTCTTCCATCACAAGGCCTGGGAACTATTCCAGAGGTTTCCTTTCTCCTCTGACACAGTCAGAAAACACGACTGAGCTTGTGAACAGGGACTGGTTTTCAAAGGCATGCAAACGCTTCAGCCCCGCTGATGTCTAGAGAGGTTGTTTCATGCTGGTATTTTCTGTACGACCCCGCTCCTAAGCTCCAAGAGCTGTATCTGTTACGTACATCGCATTTTCCATCTCAGAAGCAAAAGCCAGACTTGCAGTGGAGTGCTTCCTTTGAACACTTCCTTTCCATCTACTACCTGGAGCGGGAAAAGGGAACCCCAGGGGAGCTCCGCATCCATGTCAGAAATCACACTGTGGTTTGCTACTTGGTCCTGCAGAAAGGTCCAGATCAGACAGAATCTGCAGCTGACACTGTTTGTCATGTCATGACAATAAGGGGACATATGGAAGCACGTCCAGAGGAGGGCCACCAGAATGATCAGGGGAATGGAGCATCTCTTACATGAAGACAGGCTGAGAGAGTTGGGGCTGTTCAGCCTGGAGAAGAGAAGGCTCCGGGGAGACCTTCCAGTACCTGAAAGGGATGTCCAGGAAGGCAGAGGAAGGTCCAGTTAGAAGGGCTTGTAGTGGCAGGACAAGGAGTAACGGTTTTAAGATGGGAAAGGATAGATTTAGGCTGGATATTAGAAAAAAGTTCTTTAACATGAGGATGATAGATACTGGAATGGGCTGCCCAGAGAAGTGGTGGAGGCCCCACCCCTGGAGCCATCCAAGGTCAGGCTTGGTGGGGCTCTGAGCAACCTGACCTAGGAAGAGATGTTCCTACTCGAGCAGGGAGGTTGGACCAGATGACCTCTAGAGGCCCTTTCCAGCATAGAACAGTCTATGATTCTAAACCACACAAGTAATCACTGCCACTCTGGAGGCGAACAGAGTTTGAGATGTGCCCTAACAGACCCGAGAGCGAAGTCGTACATCTACAAGAGACTCCAGTCCCCACCCCCGACTGCTGGGGGCTCGCAGCGTAAGAAGGAACACTAGGGGCCCTTCAACCTAGTAGGAAAAGGTCATAGAAAAATTCCTACAGCAGTAAGTTAAAAGCCAGACAAATTCAGACAGAAAATATTGCCTGTTTTGCCTTGCTCAATGGGAACTTTAACCATTTAAAAGCCGAAGCGAGAGAAAGCAGAGCGTTGTATCCTTCTGTAACTCCGCGAGGGCTCTGCTCCATCACGCTCTAGCCAAGCCACCTGAGCGAACGCAGGTGATGTGATCTTTCCTGTGTTATACAAGAGAGGTTTATTAATCTCTTCAGGGTTTAGAACTTACAGGTCCCATTGTAGGAGAACTGAATGTGCTGTGTAAGAATTTTAAGCCCGACAACGTGAACCACAATGAACCACAAAGCCAGAGCAAGGCGCAGAGGTCCACCAGTGGAGGCAGCCTCACCAAGCCTAGCAGGACTGCCTGTGACGCAGGACATCATGGCACCACGCAGTGAGCGGGACAACCTTCCCAAAGCTGAACCCCCTGACGACGGGATGCTCCGGGAGTGAGCAGTGCCCTCACGGTGTGCGTCTGACCAGCGGTGCTCACACACACACGGTGACACTTCTGTGCAACTTCCACAGGACAGGACTCCTTTAAGGAGGAGACCTGACTCCAGAGCGACAGGACACAGCACCTGGGCAGAAGCAGCTGATGGGACCTTTTCCATGCCCTGGTAGGAAGTCAAGGTGCTTTCAACATCCAAGATGAGCCCAGCTTTTGCTAGGGAGGGAAATGAGCAGCGCATCCTCCCCAGCCAGCCTCAGGCAGCTGGGAGAAAGCATCATGGGGGAAGCAAAAACCTATAAAGCTCCACAAGCTCTGCCAGTGTGGAGCCCTTCATGACTCTGGTATTTCCAGGTACTCTGCAGAAGCCAGGTTAGGCCTGGGCAAACACCAGAGGATGACATCAGCCGTTACTGCAGACAAAGAAGCATCGGTCCCTTAAACAGCATTTGGGACCCGCTTTCCACTATTCTCTTCACTCTGCACAGCAGCTCCTGCTGGACGATTTCTTCAAAAGTTATCTGAAAACAAGCAGACCTCAGGTGCGCCCTCGTGCCTTCAAACAGCACCTTGATGCGCATCTTTTCTCCTCCAGAAGCCTCCCTACAACCCAGACAGAGCCATTTCTGCAGAGCAGATGGGGCCTGAGGCAAACCACAGAACAGAGTCAGCAGCGGAGCCCAGGTACCCGCCGTCACTATCACGAGTCTGGTGAAATCACGTCTGTCACCCCAGTGTCACCCACTGGCACCGGCAGCTACGGGAGCACCAGGCTCCCCACACCCTGACGCTGGAGCGCTGGCAGAAGTTAGGCAGGTGACTCCAGCTCTGCTCTGGCAAGGTTAGTATTTGGCTCAGGATTATGGCTTAGGCTTAAGGAACAGACCACCGGTAGTTCCTTCTCTCCAAGAGCTGTATAACAGGATACAGGGAACGTGTCAGCAGCAGTATGAACTTAACCAGGCTCTTTGATCCACAACAGCCTTGCTCAGTTTCACCAGCCCATGGTTTAGCTCTAACTGGCTCTCCTCAAGCACATGAGGTTACCCCTGGAAACAGCTGGTAGATGATCCCTCTGGGACCAGTCACTTCCCAAGGCGAATTCTCTACTCAGATGCTAAGTAGACTTTAAGGCGCTGAACATTTCTCCTCTTCTCCTCTGCCTGCTCACTGAGGTGTGTGCTTTTCACAGCCGATGTGCTCAGAAGGATGGTGAGGACATCCCTCTCAGCATGAGCGAGGTGTCCCAACCGCGCAGTGCCCGAGCTCAGCTCTCACCGCTCCCAGCCCGAGTCCCACCGTTTGCTCTCACTGATGTTTCTGTAGATGGAGTTTTCCATGGGAGCAGCATGATCCCACCAAGATGACAGACTACTACTGACTGGAGAGCCCAGCAACCGTCCGCTGAGCTGAGCACTCCTCCAGTGCTGTAGGACAATCAAGTGCTTCCCAAAGTGGGTCTGCTCTGGCACAACCTCAGCTACCACCACCCATCTGGTGGCTCTCTAGTATGCTTGTCCTTACAGCGAGGGGACAGATCCGCACTGCAGGGACACCAGAGCAAACGGGGGCCTCTAACCAGCCACCCCAGCCAAGCTCTAAGCCCTTCCACCAGCTGCAGGTGGGTCACGGGCAGGAGCCGTGGAAGGGGCGGGCAGACTGCTTTCTGATACAAGACTGATGTTTCCTGGGCACTACACCTTGGGGAGCAAGAAACCTCCGCAAATGGGACACGGCGCCTCACTGCTGGAAAGGAGGACCGAGAGCAGTCCCTTCCCAAATGAGCCATCAGGAAGCACCTGCCTAGACTCAGTTTGCCTCTGAGTGACAGGAGATGCTCTCTCAGACTAGATGACCTTCAGAGGTCCCTTCCAACCCCTACCATTCTGTGAAGGGCTATGCGAAAGAGAAAAGCACAAAATACGACTACGCTCTTTGGCGATCTAGAGCTAGGACGGACAGATCTTCAGGACACTAACAGGGGACCACATCTGAGCCAGCTTGTGTTTTGCCTGGAGTAGAAAGGATTTGTCACCTCCCTCCCAGAAAGTCTCATTCCAAAACCAAGGAAGAAAACCCTTTTGTTTCACCCCTGAGGGAGTAGCAAAGAGCCAAGTTCACAGAGACAACCAGGCCGGCACCATGTCGCACACGGGCCCGGAACCACGGTGCTGTCCTACAGGAAGAAACCTCCCTGCAAGCCATCAGCACCGCCACAGCTCCTGCCTCTTGCCAGCGGCATGGCACTCTGCTCCCAGCCGTTCCAGGGGAACGCTGCCTGCAGAGAGCCTGCTGACCCAAAGGATCAGGCAAGCCTATGGAAAACCAGGAAACGAACTCGGGAGGTTAATCACAGTCAGAGGATGAGCTAAGGCAGCAGGACATGGGACCTTAAACTTTGGCACAGATCACACCACAGGTGCCATGAGCTTCATGGACCCTCTAGTGCCACCTGCCCCCTTCTGACATCCCAAAGAGCTGCTAGGGAAGATTCAAGGGTCTTCTGGGGGGAGGGGGCTGCATGAGATGCACAAATCATTTGCTCCAGCCCACCCTTCTCATGCAAGGGCAGGGTCCTGAGTCAGATCCTCCTCCCCCTCCCACAGGGTCATACGCAGCACCCAGCAGAGTCCCAAGGCCTCTGCTCCGTCAGGGTTACCCACCACTCCCACAAGTGGGCATTTGCCTTCTTCCACCTTCTCTTTCCTTGGTGCACAGCAAATAAACTGAACTTTCCACCTCAACCCCTTTGGTTTTGCTTTTTTTCTCCCTACATTTCTTCCATCCCACTCCTGCTCTGCAGCAGCCATTCTCATCTTAGGTGTGGAGAAGTGGGGAAAGGAGGTGAAAGCAGGGGAGGAAACAATCACTGTGTGTTTGTGATCGGTCAGGTCCAGAAGCCACTTGACCCAGAGAGATCAGAGTTTCCCCTACAACAACGGGTGAGCCTGGGAAGCAAATCAAGCAGATGGAATGATTTTTGGCAGAGAGAGAACAGTAGGAGTGGTACAGACCTCTTCCTCCTCAATGCGAGCAGGTTCAATCAGCAGATTATTGGCTTGATCAAACGACACCCCCTGTTAGGACAGGAACCAGCAAAGAGGCATGCGGATTAGTGGAGCATAAACCAAACCCGCCACCACTACCACCACCACCCAACACACAGACGCACACCGCTCTGACAGCCCTGGCGCCGCGACAGGGCTCAGAGCGTGTGGAGCCGGCGCGCTCGGACACAGCTCTCAGCACACCGCGCCTCAGCAGCCACATCCCGTCCGTGCTGGCACTCTGAGGCTGGGACCACCAAGCTCACAAGCTGGGCACTATTAGCTGCTTTCACCCCCTCTGTCCCAAGTGAGGAAGGAAGGATTAAACCACCCAGGAGAAAGGCATGAAGGGACCTCTGGTGCCACCCAGCTGCTGCACAGGAATGAAGCACCCCCAGATCAACCTGCACTGGTCCCTCCTGCAAAGCGAAGAGCCTCGGGTGGAACAGTGCATCCTGCCACACACCCTGGATCCTGCTCCTGCATGCAGGAAACCTTAGAGTTTCTCTTGAAAACCAACTGGCTCTGTAAAAATCACTCTGGTTTAAGGGCTCAGCCTCATGCACCCCCTGTCCCACCTCCTTCAACACACACGTGCAGATC
>JAVSBS010003620.1:0-16822 GCA_033124195.1 Coracias cyanogaster | reverse complement strand
GTTAGAGAGATGCTAGGAGAACGGTTGGACTTGATGACCCTGGAGGTCCTTTCCAACCATAATGATTCTGTGATTCTGTGGGATGCAGAAGGACGAGAGCTTTGGAGCAGAAATAGAATGTGTAAAATTAACAAAGTGGCAAAGAGGAACATCTAAAAGCATTCAGAAAGGATGGAATGATCAGATTTAAATGTGGGAAGGTATTTTTTAGGGACAAGTTTTGCTTAGGGTGGAGGAAGCCAAAGGGAGGGAAATGGCCCGGCAGGCTTGAGGTGACAAGAGTGGAGGACTGCAGACCTGGTAACAGTGGAGGGCTGAGTATCACTGGCAGTGGAAGAAGGCAGAAATAGCCAGGCTGTTGTAAGAAACCTGCACAAATGATACTGTTCTGCATGTGAGTTTCCTTTAACTTCTGAGCTGCCGTTTTCCTGGTATTCTGGATCATTTCTCATTCCCTTGCTCATGATGGTCAAAGTCCTAACATCACGAATGAGCGGGGAGCTGCTGAGATGATATCAGAAGGTCATTTTTATTGTCTTTTCTGCAAAAAGGAAGAAAAAGAAAGGTGTGAGCCCGTTCTCACAAAAAGAGGTTGGAGACATTTCTGCTTGGAGCAGCATTAGCACGCTCCATTGTGGACCTTCCTCCAGCCTCGCTTCTCCTCAAGCACGCAGTGAAATACCGGTAATTCTTCGCGGCTCTGCTGCCCCGATGCTACCGGCACTGTGCAGCGGGTGCGTGGCAAGGATTATGGTACTGCAGAAATGCAGCAGCTTTTAGACCCGTTCGTGGTATCACTGGAAAGTGTTGCAGCAGTTCACAGCTTTCATTTTAAATTGTAAGGAAATGCAGAAGGAGTCTGAACAGCAATCCAGATTAAAATACTTCCCAGAATTTGTGGGTTTTTTCCTTTTTTTTTTTGTTCCTATATGATGACTATATTTAATCAAACATAGTTCTATAGTGGTTTCACTTTTTGAACCACTTAAGAAACAAGGAAGAGTGTGCATGTGCTTTTTATTAACCTTCCTTTGATAATGCACTTTCTTTGCTATAGAAATCTCCTTTCCTGCTGATTCATTATGTGTCAGGAAGCCAAGCGTGACATGTTAAAAGCCATCTTGATAGTATTTGGTATTCAGCACTAACAACTCACCAGCTCACAGGAGTTTTTCTTTTAAAGGGGGAGGGAGAGAATCTGCATATTGGATGTGCCAAGATAGCGGATAATTTGCATTAAGCATCCAGACATTCTTTTTTTGCAATCTGTCACCCTTCACTGGCTTTTTATTTTATAACCTTCATACCATATGGGGAGCATAAGAACTAAAAAAATTTGCACCGTGAGGACAGAAGCTGGAGCCAGAGCCCTTTAGGGTCAGCTGGAGCAGGGCTGGAGAAGGACCTTTCCTCAGCAGCAACAGATCCACAATGGGACTTTTCTGATACTAGAAGGACCTGAAAATAATGGGCAGGGTACTCTAAGTGTCCAGCTGTAAAGCTGTCCGTTATTTCTTAACTTCCAGCTCACAGCTTGATTCAGACTTGCGAACGACCGCCATAAATACAGAAGCCATGAGACGTGATTCACTTACCAGCCTGGCCCCTGGTAACACGCTGCTCATCACGGGGTTTAGCAGCCGTGGGGAGCAAACTCTGTCATTCTGCTGTAAAACAGACTTTCGATACCCAGCAACACGCGTGTGAGCTCTCTTCCTTAACAAAGCATTCTAAAGTAACCAGAAATAACTTGATGCAAAGTTTCTCAGTAGTAATTACAGTTCAGTAACTTTATATAGTGTAGCCAAAAGTGTTCCAAAAACGTTAGTGCATTGTACTCACACTGTCAAAGTATTTTTTGCAAAACTGCGATTTGAACATTGCTTATTAGGCATAATATCACATGTGACAGAATAATGTACCTAGAATAATAAAATGAATGTGAGTGGAGGTACCGGAGCGGTAAGTGTATATAAACTTAAACTTAGACATAATAGCAGATACTGCGTGTTAAGAGGAAATTCAAAATTGTGAATGTACTAGAAAGCAAAATCTGTTGGGTACAATAACAATAAATGTGATTGTCAAGCAAGCATAGAGGGACTCATTACTAAACTAACTGTGGCACTTTAAATAGTGATATGAGGAAGAATTCTTGTAAACCTTATTTACAGTATTTCTGCAAGTTATCTGGCCCGGCCAATAAAAATCTGAATTCTGTAATATAAAACTAGACCAAGATGAGATGCTGTTAGGCAAGGTAACATCAGTGGGTGATGAGGCAACACAGCAACAGGTCATATAAAAAAAGCAATAAAACTGCTTCACAGAGCAGATCCAGGAACTCTGTTCCACCAGCTGCTTATGACACTAAATGAGCAGCCTCAAAGGGTGGAACAGGAGATCCCTGCAATAGCCTGCCTCTTTGACAACGGTCATTAGCTGTCATAAACACGCCCTCATTTGCTTCTGATCTTGCATGAAGCAGCTCACAGCTTGTTGCCCCAGAGTCTGCAGATACTTCTGAGAGATTCTACTGAGGTACTTTTTTTTTTTCTTCTGTAGTTACCTAACTCAGGAATTGCATTTGGAAGCCTGTTGATATCAGGGAGCAAACAATAGTAAAACAATAGCCATCACTGTTGTGTTTTACAGATCTCCTTCAGTTCTGACAAGAAGCAGCAGGAATGGGTTTCTGCTGGTTTTTTGGGGTGGCTTTTGATGATTTCTGGCGTGTTTCTGATGGGAAGTTTTACTGTTCTCCTTTCAGTTCATGGCATTAAGTGGACATGCAGCAATGGAAACAGCAGTTCAGGGTTCTCAGTGGAACAGCTCGTGCAGCAGATCCTTGACAGCCACCAGACCAAACCGCAGCCTCGAACACACAACTGTCTCTGCACTGGTACCTTGGGTAAGTACCTTGGGAGGGCACAAAACCAATCGCAGCTTAATCCAGTAATACTGAAGTGCTAAAAGTGCTGTGTTGTGAAACACTGAGACACAATGACTTCAAGAGGTGACAGAAGAAGTCTTGAGCATAAAAAGATGCAGCTAGACCTTCTGGAAAAAAATGTCAACACTTTGTAACATGCAAGTTCTAATAAATGCTCTCAAAAATGCATATTCTCTTCTACATGCTTAAATTTTGTTAGCAAAACCTCAAAATTTAATGTCCTTTCAACCTCACCCTCTGAACTCCTTGCCCTGCAGCCCACTTCACTAAAGAAAATGGGCTCAGCTGGTTTAATTACCAGGTATCACAGGTTTTATTTAGGTATCATGAAAATACAGGAGATCTCTTTCCTGTTAAAGAAGATGGCTTTGTTTTGAGTGAGACTACAACAGCAAGAAACAGCATCCTTTACTATTAGCATTTTAGATAGAGAGTGGGAAGCTGAGTGATTCACTTTTCCAACTCATCTGCTTTACATCCACCCCTTCCTAGTACTTTGGCCAAGTGAAATATATGCCACATTAACCAGTCTTTAGCAAAATTTATAAAGGAAAGATGTCAGTGCTTCAAAGGGTTTATTTTTTTCTTCTTTTTCTGGGCAGTTGCATTATACAATCAAGACTTAAGTAAGAATGATGACCTCTGAAATACCTGAGTTTGGATTAAAATTCAACCCTTAAGGCTCAGCATTTGATCCAGGCTTGCAGATCTGAACATGAATCCTTTTATTCTTCCCTTTGATGTTTTGTCTTGTGCTAAGTCTGCTGCATGCTTTTTAACATAACAGTATTGCTTTGTTTTGTAACGGCTCGCGCGTTGACACGTACATTCCCAATTCCTTACTGCCAACCACAAAGGCAGCAGCGTGAAAGCCTCTCCCTTGTTCCTGTTCATCTCTATACCTAGGAGAATAGAGAGATTTAATATTGCATTTAGTCTCAAAAGCACTGTCCTGAACTACTTTAAGTGACCTGATTCAAATCTTGAGCACATAATAGAGAAGTTCCCCTTCAAGGGCAAGGAACAAAAGATTTAGCAAATTGCAGCAGCTACACGGATGCTTTATGTTACCCAGAAGATGGCATTTATAATTGTAGCCATTAGCTATAAGGAGCAGGTTTCTTTCCCACTTTAGTCATTATATAGTACCGTAATTAATGTTCTTACCTCATTCTAGGGAAAATGAATCAATTAGGAAAAGAAACATCAAAAATTCATGGGCTGTTCTTTTTTTAAACAACAAAAGCCATGTCTGCACTGGAGTTTGTGGCTAAGATGCCTTTGCAGACAGAACTGTCTTCATCCTACCTGATTTCCAGGCTCCCGGGAACTTGGGTGGTGTTCATCTTCTGATGGGCCAGTAAAGGAGCCAGCTAGCTGAACTCTGTGGAGGGTTGTCTTTGGGTGACCTTTGCTTGAACGTTCTTCAGCCACTCTGATACTAATTGTGTGCTCTCCTTTCAAACTACAGAATGTTTATCTGTCAGCATGTGAGTGGTTTAGAACAAGAGGAACGCGTCACCGTCCTTACAGGAGGGAAAGCTTTCTTTGTGCTGGCTAATGTAGTACTTTAAGGATTTGATTGGCAGCTGTAATAGACACAATGATGACAGGAAGATAAGGGTTGCAGTCTAGGCAGCAGGGTGATGCCAGGGGCAGGAGCACGATGTGGCATCTGTCACCTCCAGGTTACCGGTCAGCATCTGACCCACAAGAGCAGTTGTCAAGCCACCCGACATCAGCCAGTGTGAAGAGCCAAGCATCTGTGTCACAGGGGGCTGAGGTCTTGCCTGTGGTGCAGATGAAGCAGGGCCTGCAAGACAGAAACCCTCTGCCACAGCTGACAGCAGCAGCCCTCGCTTGCAGACTTTGCACTGAGATCAGACACATTCAGATAGCTCCAAAACTTGCTGCAGATGCCGATTCCTCTCCTCCTAAAGTGTTGTCTGGTGGGGCAGAGAGGAAGGAGGGTGAGGGGAAGGGTGCCCACATGCCTGTTCTGAGGTTGCTTTCATTGCACGCAGTGGATCTATGCTTTAGACAGAAGTGGAGCTGGAAATCTGGCACTGGCAAGAAAAATTAATTTTATTTCCAAGGTCTGTCTTGCACGTGTGCTCGCTCTCACACACGTGTGTGTAAGCACAGCTCTCCTTTGCTGCAGCCATAAGATACGCAACTAGCATCGTCTTCGTTTTGTATTTACGGAATGTCAACTGTTGTTTTCTGGCACAGGGGCAGGAAGCAGTGTGCATCACAAGTGTAACAGTGCCAAACATCGCATCATATCACCAAAGGTTGAACCAAGGACAGGTGGGTACAGCGCTCATTCAGAGGTACAAAATAATGATGTCTCTGAAGGCAAGAACGAGCACAGTCATGGCAAGGCCTCCAGCCGAGATAAGAGGAACGGAAAAGTGGCAAAACCGGTGTTGCTTCATCAAAACAGCACTGAGGTTTCTTCCACCAACCAGGTGGAGGTCCCTGACACGACCCAGAATTCTCCCGTGTCCATCAGCAGTGGATTAAATAGCGACCCGGATATGGCAGATAGCCCAGCCGTCACTGGTGTGTCCAGTATGGCTGTAGCATCAGTTATGGGAAGCTTGTCACAAAGTGCCACCGTATTTATGTCAGAAGTCACCAGTGAAGCTGTGTATACCATGTCACCCACCTCCGGCCCAAATCAACACCTTCTGTCCTCAGATGCAGCTGCACAAGGACTGGTACTTGCTGTGAGTTCAGATGGACACAAATTTGCTTTTCCAACAACCGGCAGTTCAGAGAGCTTGTCGATGCTACCCAGCACGGTCTCCGAGGAACTTGTGCTCTCTACAACTCTAGATGGAAATAGAAAAATTCCAGAAACCACCATGAATTTTGACCCAGACTGTTTTCTTAACAATCCCAAGCAAGGGCAGACTTATGGTGGAGGAGGTATGAAAAGTGACAGCATCAGTACCAACATAAGGCAGTCACCCACAACGGAACGTAGCTTCAACTTCAACACAACCCTCACAAAAGAAATTAAAACTGAGGACACATCTTTCGAACAGCAGATGTCCAAAGAAGCATTTTCCTCCAGTTCTGCATCTAACACGCTCACCCTCACTACTGGTTCAGGTTTGCTTCCATCTGGAGGAGGTCTGAGCCCAAGTACCACCCTGGAGCAGATGGACTTCAGTGCCATTGACTCCAACAAGGACTATTCTTCCAGCTTCAATCAGACCGTCCAGAGCCCTCACGTTCATCAGACCCCTTCCCCCAGCTTCTTTCTGCAGGATGCCAGCAAACCTCTTCCCCTTGAGCAGAACACTCACAACAATTTGAATGACACAAGCAGCTCATTTGTGAACACCTTAGGAATCCCCAGTGTGAAAACAGAGTCCTCATCCCAAACCACTTCCAACTGTAATGGCACAGTGGAAACCAGAATAGAGTCCACCTCTTCTCTCCAGCTAATGCAGTTCCAAGCAAACTTCCAGGCTATGACTGCAGAAGCTGAAGTTCCCATGGAGACCTCTCAGCAGGCAGAAGGGAACGAAAATCTACTTAAATCAGGGGATCTTCAAGCCTGCAGCACAGAACACTACTTGCAGCCGGAGGCCAACGGGGGTATCAGGAATGGGAACAATCTCCCTATTCTCCAAGGAAACATGGTACAAGGACTCTATCCTGTGGCCCATCCCAGCTTAAATAACTCCTCCAACATGGAGCTTAACTTGGACCACTTTGACATCTCCTTCAGCAACCAGTTTTCTGATCTAATTAATGATTTCATATCGGTAGAAGGTGGGAGCAATGCTCTCTATGGGCACCAGCTAGTGTCGAGTGACAGTGCTGGACTGTCTCAGCCTGAAGACAGTAACAGAGCAACCTACAACCAGGCTGAAATGTGCATTCCTTGCTGCAGTCCTCAGCAAGCCAACATGCAGCTCAGCAGCACAGAGAACGGAGCCAGCACGATGGCGTACATGCATGTGGCTGAGGTGGTCTCGGCAGCTGCGGCACAAGGCACTTTGGGGTTGCTACAGCAGAGTGGGCGCTTGTTCATGGTGACAGATTATTCACCAGAATGGTCTTACCCTGAGGTAAGTCCAGGGCTTTTACTCCTTAAGGTTTACTGCCTTATCTTTCAGGGCTTTGTTAATAAGGGCTCCCAAGGACTGTTTTGTTAAAGCTTTGACAAGGCTTTTAAAATATCTCTCTGAGAAGTCAGAGCATCCAAGGCTATTTGCATGTCTGAGTGTACTCTTAATTAAGCACTTCATTACCCTGACAGGACCCTTTCTTTGCTTAGGAAGCATCCAAACAGAAATGTTTTGTTTCACTGAAAAGCAAAGTATTTCCCACGTGATGGCTTCATGGTGCTAGCCAGCCATGTTAGAGCAGTGGGGTTTGCAACCCTTAAATCTGGCTCTGATGTTCTTGGTAGAATAAATCCTGACCTGCAGTGCCTTTCAGCATTTATCTCCATCCCACAGGCTATCCAAAATCAGTTGCATACATCACAAGTTAAAAATTACGTCAGCAGCACAGGCTTGTCTGATGTGAAGGAATGCTGGAGGAAAGAGGCTGTTGTGAGCCAGTAATGGAGAGGCAGGTTGTTCTGAATTTAAAAAAATGGTCCTTTGTGTTTTCGTAAACCCAGCCGTGGAGCACTGTTGCATCCATTACCTTACAGAGGTGTGTAATAATTGCTCAGGAAGAGATCTCTTTGTTCACATTGACTAGCGCTACCTGAGTTATCAGTCCTGTGGTGCCACCTCCAGTAAGTGTGCACCTGACACCCTGGGACAGCAAGTTTCTGGGTGGGTGAGGCAGCAGAAATATGCAGTGATAAGGAGATGAGGCAGCCTAACCTTCAGCTGAATGATCCTGTGACAGCTCCAGGACCATGGTGTTGCAGGAGCAGGTGATGAGTTAGTATTCAGAGGCTGTAAGGGTTCCCGTACTCTGCAGCACAGGACTTTGGTGTGAAAACATGGGTGTTCGTGCTGCAGACGGAAAGAGACTTGAGGTTGCCAGCATGCAGGTATGGCCGATGGGCACTGATGAAAAGCCTGTGACCTCCATAGAGTTCCTCTCTCTCCAGACAAGTTCATCGTGGCCAGTGAGGTGGTGGTGCAAGCTTGGGCGCGGTGGGCAGCTGAAGGCATCCTGCCACTCGCTGCAGCCTCACGCTCGGCCTGCAGCTGACGGGGAAATCTGGGGCTGTCTGGGGCAGGAGATGCCCAGAGGCCTCAGCTCTGCCAGCTGCCAGATCCAGAGTCCTCTCTAAGATGCAAAAGGTGTCTGATCATCTACTGCTCAGCACCAGCTGGAGTTACCTTCCCTTGGTATTGGTGGAGAACTGAGTGTGAATGCGCAGTCTGGCTTCTCTGGAGTGCAGCACAAGCTGGAGTGTCAGCGCTGTGGTGGCAACTGCAGCGATCCCTACCCAGCTGGTTAACGTGTGGCCGCAGCGCAGCGATGGCCTGGTAGAACCAAGCCCCGCTGTGCTTCAATTGCAAGAGGCAGGGTGTCTCGGGAGCGCTGGGCTACAGACACCGCTCCTGCCGTACCTGCTGTCCGCGGTTACCCGGCGCTTGCTCGCATGGAAGGGCCCAGAAATCAACACAAACCCAGCAAACCTCCAGCCTTTCTGGTGCAAATCTTTCCTTTTTGCTGCTACCATAGAAACCCTATTTTTGCTCCGCTAACAAATTGTTGGACTCTGCTGGCAGAGCTCGTTTTATTTCTGTTTTCTAAGGGCCATAGCTGCCCAGGCCCACCAGAACATATGTCGAGACCAGCACAGGCCCAGGATTGCCTTCTGGTTGTGTGGATTCATTCCGGGAGCCCCGGGTTTTGTTTCGCGAGCGGCTCAGAGCAAGGCCGGGGTTATTTACGGTCTTTGTTGGCCGAGCGGTGTCTCCTGCCGGGCTCGGAGCTCGGGAAGGCTCCGACGGGCCCTCGGGAGGAGCCCCCAGGAGCTCCCGCCTCCCTTCTCCTCTCCTCTCCTCTGCTCTCCAGACGAATTCGGCCGCGGGGGGCCGGGTTCCCGGCCCCCTGCACCGGGGCGTTCGGCTCCCGGCCTGTCACCGCCTCCTGAGGCCGCGCTCCCGCCGGCGGCCGCCCGAGGGCAGCAGAGGCGCGGGGCCGAGGCCGGGATCGGGGCCCGGCCCCCGCCGCACAGGCCCGGCCGGGCCTCTGCTGGCCCGGGGAGGACGCGGGGCCCCGGGGCGGCTCCTCCGGGGTCCTCCTCATCTCGGCACAGGCGCCTGACCGAGCCTGTTCCCAGGCTGCCGGAGCTGTGGCCGAAGGACCTGTCTGCAGACACGGCCCCGGCCCGGGCCGCCCCGCTGTCACCGCGCTGCCCGGTTTAACCGGGTTCCCCGTACCCAGAAAAGCGCGAGGTGTGTGATCGCTGTTCTTAGCTGAGATCTTCTGCCATCGTTGGATTCATGGTCCAGCTCCTCTCGTGCTCCCCGCCGTAACCGCAGCGGCGATGTGTCCCCATGTGTGTCCCACGCACCCTCTTCCACCCATCTCCGCAGGGCCAGGGCAGGATGGCAAGCGCACCGCTCACTTGCTGTGCTTGAGCTCTGGCACTTTTCAAGGAGAAAAAAAGCCAAGGAGAAAGCCTGGAGCCCGAGCAGGCAGCAGGGAGGAGGCAATGGTGGGCATGAGGTGAGGATGGAGCACCCAGAAGTTACGGGGAGCTGCCTGTTGGGAGGGATGCCTGGCTTGCAGCACTGATTAGGTTTGCCGTTCCTGGCCTCGGAGCTGGCAAGTGAGCAAAAGAAAGGCAGGTGGCCTAGAGCAAGGGTCACCTTCGCAAAGCACAGGATTTGAGTGTATGGGCAGGAGCAGGGAACAAAGATGCTCTCCCATGGAATACTATTTGCATGTCTCCCATAGTGGTGGGAGACGGGTGCCCTGGTGTTGACCGGTGCCAAGGATCCGTGTTAGCCTGGCGCTGGTGTTGGCCTTCACGATGCTACTTGTCCTCCAGGCATTTCAGTGCATGGTCCTTTCTGGGGATGGCGTTTTTTGTAATGCTTTTTCTTCCCCATGTTTTTCCTCACAGGGAGGAGTAAAAGTCCTAATCACTGGTCCATGGCAGGAAGCCAGCAATAATTACAGCTGTCTGTTTGATCAGATCTCAGTGCCTGCATCTTTAATTCAGCCAGGGGTACTGCGCTGCTACTGCCCAGGTAAGGAACACCTCTCTCCTAGAGCTGCTGGTTTCAGAGCAAGTTCTTAGCCTCATATCGTCATGTATGTGTCTTGACTAAAGTCATGGACTCATTGTGAAAGGAAATGCATAAACATCGAGAAGCCTTTCCTTTGTCTTTGACCTTTATAGTGGGATTTAGGATCTTGATACATCACAATAATTATTATTAAGGAGCTCTGAATTAGCTTTAAAATAACTATTTGAAAGAATTTAAAATAATTCTCAGCATTTCTTTCATTTTGAAATAGCAGATGAAAGAGTAACTGTTATTCAGGGGTGCACTCACTGCTCTGCTGACTCTTAATCTGCCTATATTCTGCACTTTGTCCCTTGAATTTAGAGGATGAGAACACCACCAACCTGCCTGCAGAGATTTTTCAGTAGCGCTGGCCCTCAGTATATGACTTAAAGTGTACACAGAATAACTTGGCTTCAGCATTAGGCCCTAGCTTCCCCCTGGAAATGCAGTGAGGCTGGTTAGTCTTAAGGGACACATGGTTCTGCCTCCTGCCAAAACAGCCCATTAGATGACTCTTAAGCTTACAGCCTTCATGTTTGAAAATAAAGATTGGCATTTTGTACTCTTCAGTCATCTCGTCACAAAAAATATTGTCAACACCCCCTCTCCTCTCATTGCATCTGCTCTCGGCCTGCCACTTAGCACATGGGGAGATGAACAGGATAATACCTAGCTGTGCATTTCTGCAGGGAGGTCTCTGTCTTACTACATGTGCTTTCCTTTTAGCTCATGACACTGGGCTCGTGACTTTGCAAGTTGCCTTCAACAATCAGATCATCTCCAATTCTGTGGTGTTTGAATATAAAGCCAGAGCTCTGCCAACCCTGCCTTCCTCCCAGCATGACTGGCTGTCCTTGGATGGTAAGAAGCATGTGATATTCTTTAACAAAGCTCACCGAATGGTAGGACTGTAAATGAAAGGAGCAGCTCCTGGTGTTGGCAGGGAATGTAGACGGGCAAATTTGTGCTGTCCACGGGCATGTGGGGAAGGTCTGTTGCACAACTAATCAAAGATCTCGTGCTGAAATTTCTTACTCCTTAGTTTGATGTGAACAAAATGTGACTGCGTTTGATGGAAAGGAGACAAAAGGGTGTTTTATTTGAACAGAAAGCTGATTGTTTCCCCAAAACAAGGACTACCCAGTCCCTGGAGACTGGGGAGCATCTAGCCTGTAGTTGTCTTCCCTGAGAACTCTGAAACTTGAGCTTCTCTAGAAAAATGTGTATTTACATAAGAAGAAAGTGGGAAGATGGTGACACAATTTAAGGAATGAGGGGACTTTAGTCAGCCACTGCTGTCTATGCCCCACATCATTACCTAGGAGTTACCAAATGAGACAGATACAGGTTCTGTCAAGTGCTTGAGAGTCTCAGTGCCAGAGCAGCCTGTGCTAATGGCAAGCCAGGCCTGCTCTGGCACATAATAGCCACAATGAACCTTTTTAGACTCATAACATTGTCCCTTGTGCCTTGCAGGGATGAGATGGACACCCTAATAGCATTAGCTCTTAGCCAGGCAGTTGGCAGAAGAATCCGTGATTGATCAGAACGGACCTCTGGTACCTAAATGTCACACTGAGGGGTGGGAACGCAGGCTCTGGATTTGTATGGCAACTCTGTGCATCGTGTTTTAGGTTCAGGTTCACATGGTAACACTATGCCCTCAAAATGCATTTTATAAAGGAGCAAGATGAGAAGGGTAGCACGGGAATGGAGGAGCGTTCATTTCCCTTAGTGAGTGCAATTCCTGGAGAGATGCAGCTTCCAACTCAGATAAAGGAGATGATGCAGGGAAAGAGCTGGTTTGTATGACAGGCTGGGAAAGGACCAGTAGTACTGCTTTCATCTTTCTTCATCAGAGAACGTCAGCTGCTGGAGCACTGCATTTTGTGAGATCTTACCAAAGTCCCAACAGTCCTGCTTGGTGACCCATTTAGTATCTGTTCTCACTGCTAAATACAGGAGACAGATATGGTAAGGTCAGATCGTTAGTCTTCAGAGATGTCATAGCTGAGAAACTCATATTAATGTTACAAAGCATTACACAGAAGAAGTCACAGGAGTCATTGTTTGCACAGGGACATACTGAAGGCAGGAGAAATAATGAGCTAATATACTGATGCTGTTTGTTCCTCAGTCAATTAACCTCATACTATTTTGTCTGTCATCTGCAAACATGGTAACTGTAATACAACACATGCTTTGGGAAATCTTCATTTTGATATCAGTTTAATGCCTTTAAAATACTGGTGTCATTACAAAGATTTGCAGCATATGGTACTGTGTTATTATTATTTTACATCTTTGATGGGCATGACAAATACTTAGAATTGTTTAACTGGAGAAATACTGAATAGTTTTGAGCTTCATTCAGGCCAGTTATATGTAAGCATAGGCAGGTTGTGTTTGAAAGGTTTTCGGTGGGCTCCCTTGTTCTGTCTGGGAAGCCTTGACAGAAAAAGCTTTGTTCATTAAAGCATTCATTAGAAGCTTTCTCGGTAGGGCTAGTGGCTGCGAGCCCAGGGGCTAGCCACGTGAGTCACATCTGAGCACCCTGATGCTGCTGATTAGAGCATCCGCAGTTCATAAAACGTGAGCGCCGGGGGCAGGCGAGGAGGAGCCTTTTCTAGGTGGATTCTGGCAGAGCAGTGTGTGTGTACATATGCGGAGTCTGAGCTGATGCTTTTGGAGACAACCAGGGGGAAATAAGAAGAAAATTGAACTTCCTCCAAAGTGGCATCAGGCATGATTTCAGAGGTACAGTATCTGCATCTTCAGCTGTTCCAGGTTATCCATTAACATCAGCAGCAGACTGACACATCCTTCCCTGGCTCTCCCCCTCCCTGTAAGGTCACAGAACACAAGCATTTCATTTGTCTCCCCTTTCTGACCTGTAGCTGCTGTGTTTCTCTTTCCACATACAAGAGGGACATTTCAAGGAAGTCAGGATGGCACTGCTTCCAACGTTTGTAGACATGAGAAAAACAGAGACAGATCACCATGGTCTTTTCAGGAGTAAAGAGATGTTTGTGGCTTGGCAGTAGAGGCACACTTGCAAACATAAATGAAAATAGCTTGTAGAGAGGAAGTGCACAGTCTTATGTTCAGCATCAGAATTGAGCTAGCTTGACTTATGAGTATTAGAAGAGTCTGCAGGTGCTTTTCATCTACCACTGAGGCTGCATGTTCCGTGTGAAGTGCAGCTGATCCTAATGTGATGGAGATTGATATTCAGCTGTGGCAATCTCGTCAGTGTGGCATGCAAAGTTGACAGGTTTTAAAAGCCTTGTTTAACAACCCCCTCTGTGCTGGTGAATTCGGAGGAGCTGCAGAAGGTGGCTGTGAGTGCTGTCTCGGGTGTTCCTGCAGTTTGTCTGGGAGCTCCTGGTTAGCGGGCAAGCTCTCAATTAGAGATTGTTATGATGTGGTGATGGTGGAAAGGAGGGGGACTGCAGCAGTGAACAAACTAGGGCATTGCTAACGGAGGTGAAAAAAAAAAGTAAAAGGACCGCTGCATTGCAGAGGCCCTTCAGGGAAAAAGACTGAATAATTCTCTGAACCATGACTTACCAGAAGCCTCTGCCTTGATGCACAGCGCTCCGAATAGAGGAAATTGCACTCTTACTTAAAGGACCAGCAACATCTTCCCATTGATTCTTAGAGAACAAATGTTAGCTAAGGTATAAGCTAATGCGAATTGATTATATCAATAGAATAAATACACAAATCCCTGTCTTCTCTAATTGCTCTACTTCAAATCCTTGCCCTACTGCCTGTTACATAGTCTTGAGGGAAGGTTTTCAAGGAATATTTGCAGGCTTAAAATATTGATCAGAATTTACAAATTCCTTTTAATTAACTCAGTGGAACACTTTGAGTTCCTTTGCACTATGATGTTAAAACACAGCTAGTATGACCACTACAAGAGAGGCAGGGTTAACAGTCAGCCGTACCCCAGGATCAGCGTAGTAAAAGGATAAACAATTTCCATCTGACATAAGTTTAGATGAGCAATTGTCTTCCTCAAATCTCTTTACAATAAAGATACTGATTTCTGAACTATATATTTTCAGTTACATTAAGACAAAAACTAATCTGCTGCCTTTGTTTAGTTCTGTAGATACCTGAACAGCTTCAGCCTCTGTTCCTTTCTTAAGGAGGCAAGTCTCCAGCTGCCCAACCATGCCCAGCTCCCACAGTTGTGGCTTCAGTTTCTCTGCAAGCTCCTCTTGAGAATTTACTGTCCGGTGATAGGACAACTTGTGTAGTCGTTGCATGCCTTTGCAGTAACAGGCTGCACTACATGGGCTGTAGCACAGCTCCAGATGTAAAAGGGCAGACAGCAGTAGCTCAATCATGGAAAGATGTGGTATAAACAAAGCCAATAAATAAAATAGGTATCTCCATAAAATCACCACTGTCAGGTAGGGATGGCTCCCAGTTAATGCTAAGATAGGCACGCTTGGAATCACACCTCTGTAGAAGTTTCCAGATCCCAACAAAGATGGGTTAGCAAAGAAGCAACTGAAGCTGAACGTGCAAAACCAAAATTCCAGGGTGACCAGCAGGAAAAAGTGAGTACAAACATTTTGCATGCTGAGCAGCTCTTGCTGCAGGCGCAGAGCAGAGAGGCTGCTCGCTGAGGGACATCACTACCTTCTGTCACAGAGGAAAGCCGTGAGACCCACGCGTGTGCCTGCGCAGCTCGCAGTGGGATCTGCTTCCACGTGGCTACTGCACTAGCAGTGAGCAGCAGCAGCGTGACCTTACTTACTTACAGCAACTTTTGTCTTGTTTTTTTCAAAGGCAGGGGTTATTTATTAATATATTAATAAGACTATTGTATTATTCAGGGAACATTTAACGAGTGCCTGTAGGGCATGGGGTCTGGGAGAAATCTGAACAGGAGGGCATTTTGAGTGAAACAAAGGGAATTGCGTTTCCCAGGAAAAAAAAAAAAACTCATTAAATAATTTCCAAGTTTATAGTATTTGCTACTCCTGGAAGCAGTGAGCTTGGGGCAAGGATAAAATCTCCCCTTTCTGAGCTATTGGGATCAGGGAGCTGTACTGCAAATGACTGGCAAGCGTTGTGAGATCGTATCCCTCCATGTCTCTTGTTTCTAGGATGGTGTCAAGCCAAGTGAAGGGATGTGCAGAGGAGGAGTTTGAAGGGGTAGCACATTGGGTGGCCACCCTCTGAAGGGCTTCTTCCTTTTCCAGTGCCTATGCTGCCCTAGAAAGGGTAGTGCACCCTTTTCCAAACTAGACACAGCCACATTTGTTTTATTCAGAGTTTTCCTTCTTTTACCGCACAGAGGAGTTAGATCTTTACAAATGGACAGTGGACACCAACTGCTGATGTTCTTGCATTTTTTTTTTCTAGTTAATTAGAAAAGTGGTGTTATTTCTTTACAAAGAAAGCCTTTCTTATGAAGGAAGCACTCCCATGCCATCCTGGTCTTGTGATAGACTTGGCAGCCTCTTCTTTTTTTCTTCATAAAACTGACAGTTTTCAGAAGCCGTTGTGTGTTTCTATAGCCATTTGGCCTCACTCTTCATTCACTGTCTGTAGAGAGGGTATTTTTAAGAAAGAAAAGCAAAAAAGCAACCAAGACCCCTTCTGAACTGAAGGATCGAGATCTTCCAGTGACAGGTGCATAGCAAATTAGAAAGGCTTTTCAGTACAGATTTCCAGGGGAAAGCACCTACATTTGCTGAAGCCTTTGCTGCTTTCAGAAATCTGTAGAGATGATGCTCCCTCGGCACGGGACACGATCAGAAATTCCAGGGAGGCTGGTATGAGCGCTCCTTGGAATTATGCTTGTGCTTCTACAGGAAGGAGGCTGGGGGTGGTTTAAGTGCTGCCATAGGAAGCCCAAACAGAACTTAGAAATACGGGCAGGCGATGTCTGGACCGATGAGCCCAGCGTGTAGGGGATGGACAAGGGTGTGACTGGTACTGAACGTCAACGGTACCGATGCGAGAGTAACAGGCAGTGTTTCAGCTGCTCTGGGATTCTCGGTTTCAGACTGGGCTGTCTTTCCCAGCTGGAAAACAGGGGCTGGCGCGTTGGGTGGCTCGCTGGTGTTAGCTGGACGTGGCCATGCCTGTGGCACCACGGCTCTCCCTGGGGCGCGCAGGCGGTGGATGGGACCGCGTGTGTTCCGTGACCCGTGACGGCAGCTGCGGGCTGCCCGCGGCGTTCCACGCGTTGCTGTCGGTGAGGTGGCCGGTCATCGCCAGCATCCCGGAGGATGTCTGTTGGCAGCAGCGGCGCTTGCCGCCGCGCTCCCCGCCGGGACGGACGGGGCTGCCGGGCCTAATCCCGGGTTTTTCCACAGGGCAGCCGATGTGCGGGTCCGCTCAGGCAGGGGGAGGGCGGCGGGGCAGCTCCCATCGCCGCCCCGGGGCTCGCTGACGCCCGTCCGCTCGCTTCCCGCTGCGGGGAGTCACCGCTCCCTCGCGGCGCCGGTGCCGCGGCTCTGGCCGGGTCTCCCGGGCCGCCCGCCGGGTTCCGAGGCGCTGCGGGCTCGGCCCCGTCCGGGCAGTCGGGACGAGCCGCGCCGCTGGCAGGCAGCCGGAGCCTCCCGGTGCGGCGGGGCTCGCTGCGCGCGCTGCCGAGGCCCGG
>JAVSBS010003619.1:0-34365 GCA_033124195.1 Coracias cyanogaster | reverse complement strand
CGGGGCCGGCCCGGGGCTGCGGCCGCCCTTTCCGCGCCGTGCGCCCGCGCCTCCGCGGCCCTTTGTGGGGGCTGGGTCCCGGGCCTGCTCGGCTGCTCCCCGCGCGGCGCTCCGCTCGCCCCGGCCCGGCCCAGGCGGGCACCATGCGCCGGGAGAGGTGAGTCCGCCGGCCCCGCCGTGCGCGGGGCCCTGTAGGCCGAGGTCCCCGTCGGGCACCCCTGCGGCGGCTCCCCGCGGCCGGCGCTCCCTCAGCTTCTCCTCTCTTGGCAGCGACTGCGCGGAGGAGAAGGCTCCCGCCAAGGGGGACGGGGGTGCGGAGTGCGCCATGCGGGCCCGCAAGAGGAAAGCCGATGTGGCCACGGTGAGTGCGGGCCGGGCCCGGCGGCCCGCCCTGGTGCCCGCAGGCCAGCGCCTGCCCCGCCGCCGGGCTTGGCCTCTGGGCCCTCGCTTCCTTTTGTTGGGTGGCTGGGGGCCATGTGGTGGTCTGGGTGCTGGGCAGGCGGGGGTCTGCTTCGGGGCCCTCATCCTGAGGGGCCGGGTGCGCGTCGCAGTGGCCAATGGTCACTTGTCCCGTGGCCTGTACTTCTGAAATGCCATGTTCTTTTTTGTAGTTCCTACAGGATCCTGACGAAGAAGTTGCCAAAATGGACATGGCTAGAAAAAAGCAGTATGAAAACCAGGTAATGGATTTGGCTTTAGATCATACTCCTGTAATCTTACTTAACCCTATTATTATTTTGCAGTATCTCATTCTTGTTACAAACCTGGTGCAACAGATACGCAGCTCCCATATGCCGTACAGCAGTGGGCAAGGGGGACCCAACCCTGCCTGATGAAGAGTGCAAAACACTTCAGGTCATACGGTTGCTTTGCAAGAGATGGGTCTAAATCGTTACGTAAATACTTCAGTATTTCCAACTGTCTTGCATTTGCAAGGGTGCACCTTACAAAAGCTTTAATATGCATTTAGGCCTGTGTGGAGGGACTCTGCATTGACCTCTCTAGAGAGTTGCAATAGTACAGTCATCTGCTTACATACTGTACCTTGCAGGCCAAAGCGCAAGACATTTAAGGATACAAACAAAGTAATCTTTAGAGGTGACTCTCTGGAGTTGTGCCTGTGCACACGTATCAACTAGCGGAGAGGAAAGTTCCACCTTTCCTTCCACCATCTGCTTGATTCCTATTGACAAGTGTCATTATCAAACTGATGGAGAGTATAATGATCCTGATTAGAACTTTGAAGTTCATACTAGATGGCAATGTAGTAGTGAAATAGGCTTCATATCTCTGCAGAACAAAAGGATAATTTCTCTAGTCGCTTAGCTGTGGAAATCAGTCCTGCAGTGGAGGTTAGTAGTGACCATTGCCAGCTTTCTCAGTAAGACATTTAGAATAATCTGAAGTACAAAGTCAAAACTCACTCTAGTAGAGTCAGTGCTCTAGTGCTCCCTTTGTGCCCTTCCTATAATCTTTGAGCCTAAGATGCTCTTGCTATCTATATTGGGTGCTGTCTTGGTATATGGTGTTGAAAGCACGATGCTTTTGTACATTGAGGTGCGCACTCTAAATAAGACAGAGTAGCCTGTTTTATGAAATAGGTTTATTCCCCTCTTTTTTTTTTTTCTTTTTTTTTCTTCATGCGCACACGTACTTTCTCAGGCACCCTCAGTAGACTTCAGCCTGTTAACGCACACGCAGGGGGATACTAGAGCTGCAAAAGTCACGATCAGGGAGTATGGACCGTACTCCTTCGGTACACGAGGCTGTGCATAGTGTGGCACATCTAACCAGAAGTGGCAGCTGGAAGTTCTAAGACTAAAGTGCTACCATAACAGATGGGCATCATTGTTTGGAATGGCCTCTGCTTGTTGCTACTGTGTATACTAGTTATCAGTCAACATATTAAGCAGGGCTCAAATGGTGAGCATTTAATGAGGGGATCTCTCCTTCCCTTCTGTCTTTCTTTTGTGCAGTATATTAAACTAATTTCTCACTTCTGACAAGGAAGAGCTGCCTGTCCTTCACCACAGCTCTCTCCTTCACCAAAAGATTCACTCTGTTTGAGCTGAGCAAGGGCTTCTTGTGAATGTTTTTTGCATAATAGTAAGGTATTTTTTAAAAACCCTCAGCACAGGCCCAATTTTACCTTCTTCCAGAAAGGCAATGGAAAGAAAATTTAAATATATTTTGCATACATTGACCTTCACATTTGAAAGTAGATAAAGACTTCCATTTTATTGTTCTTGTTTGTGTTCCTGGCCTGGTAGCCATTCGGTGTTGCTTTAGGAACAATGAGTAAATTCAAATTTAGATAATTTAGGCAGTAGGCATCCAAAATACTTACTTGCGAATTTTTCAAGTTAAGCTGAAAATACTGGTGGGATTTATCCGTTTGGTTCCGTAAACCATAAATAACATGGCTACCTGTGTATCCATCCCTACATAGAGAAGGTTTTTTGTTGTGACAAAGTAGCCAGATTGTTACAGATCTGTTTAAAAAAGCTAACATTTGGCTGCACAGCAGCAGCTCTTCAGTCTATGGTGTGACACAAGCTATTCTCTGATATAAATTGCCATGGGCCACTAATGAGAATATGTTTACGGTTCCAGCAGCAGTATAGCAGGTTTGTATGATAGCCAGTGAGATAGTTATTCTGTTGAGGCACAACAATTCTAAAATGCAAGTAGCCATAAATCTACTGCAGCCTATACCACATGACTTCTACATTAAATAAATTGTTTAGTGACACTAGTTTATGCACAAGGCAAAATATCATAGTCACATCCCACTTTACGGCATCTTCGTACTCAATTCATTAGTTTGCTTCTGTTGAACATAAGGCCTGAGCTCTTAATTAGGATGCCGTTAGCCTTTATGTGATGAAAGGGTGGCTATATCATCAGGTTTGTGACAGCAGAATATTGCATAAATTCTGTGTTTGATTTCAGAGAACTGGCACGGCTGTAATCCTGCTAGCAATTCTCATATTAATTCTGGCTGCTTTCTGTGGATGGATGTACTTCCAAGGCTCCGTGTAAAACAAAATTCATCTAACTGGATTAGAGTCATCCGTGCAATCGTGATACAAATTACATGGCCACTTCCATCTAGAGTGGAGAATTGAATCTAGAAGTTCATTTTTTTAGATGAAAGTAACTAATGTTTTGGGGTGAAAATAAGATGAAGTAAACTCTTGGGAAATAGTTCTGATCGGTTTCTTGCTAGACATTTTTCCAGAACCTGGTCTTACTTTTGGAAAAATGATCTACCTAACTGGTTTGAAAATATCCCACAAAAGTTTCTTTAACTAGTCTAGGTTCTCTGGAAGATCCAATCTAAAAACCAAAACCACCCAAAACAATTTGCAAGTTTTCAAACAAATAGATAAAGGATGTCAACTATATTCAGGTTGAGAGCTTGACTTGGCCCAAATCTGGGTAGGACAATATTCAGACTTAAAAGTAAAAGTAGTAGAAGGTCCTGTGTGACTCAGAAAGAATTTGAACAAATTATTAATGTGAGTTGCTCTTCTCTCTCCTACTTACTGATTCTGGTACCCCTTTCTGATGGTGAAGAAAAACCCTATACTTCAAACTAATGCATTCTGCAAGTGAAAAATTGAGACAAACAGGCCTGTTCCTCTGCCTTCAATTTCCATGCTGAACATCCTCTGACCTTACTGTTTGAATGCAGTTCAGGATCACCCTCTTCTGCTTTCCTGCTGCCCCTCTTGCTCCAGTCTGTGGAAGCTTGTTCTCATGGCTTTCAGCTCACATTGAGATGCACTAGTGTCTAGGCAGCTTGTATTCTTAGGTGTGGCTGCTTCACTGAAAGCTCTGCCTGTAACCTGTTTGATGTATCAGTGCTGAAGAAAACTGAGGCAAGGGAATGCTTGAGCTTTAAAAAAACAGTCTACCTCCCTACCTCTGAACTCCTGGGTTTTCATTTTCATTTGGGTGGTTTGTGGTGGGTTTTTTTGGTGGGTTTGTTTTTTTTCTGAGCTAGCTGTATTGGCTTGACTGCTCTGATGGACTTCTTTGGTTGCCTACCTTCTGCCCTTCTTGGTGCTCTTTCTCATCAAGAGCCTTCTCATGTCCTCAGTTCAATTTCTCCAATCTGTATCTAGTTCTCAGGTCTGAGATAGGGATCTGTATCCCTAGCAATTGTTCTACTCCTGTATCTGGAATATTATTTAGGTGTCACCAGGCTTTCTTGCTGGGCTCTCTGTAGATTTGAAGAGGCAGTTTTCCCCATTGATTTCTGGCTTGCATCCTACTCAGCTCCCATTTGCCTTAGAAGTAAGTGCAGGACCATAGGATTTCCTCCATTAGGCTGCACAGATTCTTGGCCACATCTGTAACTTTTTGGCAGCTCCTCGCTTTCAGTTTGGCTCTGTGCAAGCCCAAAGGAAGCTCTTCATGGTTTTGTCGCAGCCTCCCCACCTTAAACTGTTGCCTTTTTCAGTGGTGGCTCCCATTTCCTTACAGTGCGATGCAATGCAGTTTCTTTATATGGTCTCTTAGTTTTGGTTGAGTGTCTTGCTAAATCTGCTTTAAAGACTCAAGACTCTGATTGATATGCTCATTCTCTCAACCAAAATCCATGCAAGAGCTATAGTGTTCTCTCATACCAGTTCAGAATCCCGTCTCCCTTCCTGGTAGCATCTTGCTTTTGAAGGCCCTGTGCAGTTGTTTGTTTCTTGTCTCTAGCTAAGCTATATATTCTTCTGTTACTTACAACTTTTCGCCAGTCTTGGCAAGTGATATTATCTAGTCAAATACTTTGTTTTCACTTCTTCTCAAAACAACTTAAAGGCACTGGTGTAGTAGGCACCTTTAAATAGATATTATATAATATGTCCTGCTTTTCTATTGGATTGCTGATTAACTGATAAGGCAGCACTTCTTCAAAGGCTGCTGGCAGCTGGGCTTGCTGTGCAGTTTGGAGGACAAAGTGTGACTAAAGTCTAGTTTTAAGGGAGGACAAAAATTAACTTAAAGCAATGCTGATGTGACACTTTTATTCAAACTTTAAGTTCATAAGGAATCTGTCATTTTTAAGATAAAGATACTGTTCCCTCTTTTTGCCTTCCCCCGCCCAAATTAAATGGTGGCATGGCTGGGTGTGTAGCTGTGCTAGATTTGCATGTAGAACTCCAAGAAGAAAAACAACCCATCTGTGTGTCAGTGACTCAAAGTACAAAGCAGTCTTAGCTGTGAGCGAACTGTGAAATGTGGTTTTTTTTTTCATCAAGTCAGTGGTTTCTGTTTCTGAAGCTGGTGCTAGGAGGTAGCCATTTTGCTGGAAAGTGATGTCATTTGTAGCAAGGACAGGATAAGTATCTGGTGTGGAAGCTTCTTTCTGAGAGGCAAATTTTAATGCAGAGCATTTTACTCATGAGCACCTAATGATTTTTCTGATTTTTTTTTTTTTTTTTTTTTCCTTGAAGCACATTAAGAATCTTTTTAGGGAGTTCTTTCCTTTTAGTGCTGCAGAACCGTTGAGTTTGTAGCAAGATGGCTGGCTTCACTGTTAGGCAGAAATGCCAAATTTTAATTTGCTTAGGCATGATGACATGGGGCTGGTTTTGTATTTTACCACAAAATAAAACAAGTAGTATTCCCCTGGGGAACTGTGTGATGAGTACACCAAGATCTTGTTTAACAGAGTTAGCCAGGAGAAAAGTAAACCTAAACTTAAGTTCTGGTCCAAATAAAAGGATATGATGGGGGAAGTACTGGATGTTTGCAGATCCTGGGAAAATTGTGTGTGTGAAAGGGTCAGCTTGATACTTTAGTGGCAATTGCTTAACATGTACTTGCTTTATTCTGGACACATTTGTACCATTTGTGCCATTTGTGCTTTGTTTTTTCATCTTAGCACTGCAAGATTAATAAGTAAGAAAATTGTATAAACTACTATTTTGATGTGTTCATTGCCAAGGTTGCTTTGCCTGGAACCACAGCTTCAAATGTTACATCTTACATATTCCTTACCCGAAATCCTGATCTTGTATTTGTATAATTGTAATCACAAATTGGATTTAAGTTCCATTTGCATATTCTTCATCTGAAGGCAATCATCTTGCTTTCATGCAAAATATTTATGGTAACAACAAGATACAACGTGACAATAGGAGACTATGACTTGGATATTCTTCCATGAAACAGTTATGGTCCTTCAAAAGGAGAATAGGGTTAAATTCTCTTCAGCTTTAGTTGCAAACTTTCTCTAGCGTGAAAATAAACACCCATCTACTCAGCACTGATGAGGCCACACCTGGAGCACTGTTCCCCCCAGTACAAGAGAGAATTGACCGTACTGGAAATCAAGTCCAGTAAAGGGCTGCTAAGACAATTAAGAGACCAAACCATCTCTCCTAGAAAGGCTGAGGGAGCTGGACAGTTTAGCCTAGAGAAAAGAAGGCTTGAGGAGATTGCATCGATGTGTATAAATTCTTGAAGTGAGGATGTAAATATAAAGCCAGGTTCTTTTCAGTGATGCCCAGTGGTGGGACAAGAAGAGGTGGACACAAATGGAAGCACAGGAGATTACCTCTAAACATCAAGAAACACTTTTTTTTTTTTTTATTGTAAGGGTGACCAAACACTGGCACATGTTTCCAGCAAGATTGTGGAGCCTCCATCCTTAGAGCCAAAAGCCATCTGGACATGGCCCTGGGCCACTGGCTTTTGGTGGCCTTGCCTGAGCAGTGGTGTTGGACAAAATGACCTACAGAGATCCCTTCCCATCTCCCTGATTCTGTGCAGTTTAAAGAGACAATAATAGTTTCTGTCATAGTTTCTTGCCAATATCTTTTCTATTTACAGCTAAAATGATTATTTAAAATGACACTGTGCAAAATCTTGTGTTTCATTTAATAGCCATTGTGGAATAATATTCACAAAAATGCCCATATGCTGATTCCTACTCCGGATAAAGATGATGATCCAGTTGGTGGTGATTACTCCCACTTCATACATCTAAGCGTTGTTCCATCTAGAGCTTCACCATTACCAGTTTTAGGGTAAGTGTGCCATTTTGCCATTGCTTGTCTGACTTCCTTTTGTCTTATGGTTTAAGACTAAACATATTGATCTGTCTTAGCTGGGCAAACAGAGAGGATGTGTGGAAAAACATGATAAACAAAGAAGAGACGTACGTGAGGGATAAACTTTATATGCAAAGGCACCCTCTTCTGCAACCTAAAATGAGAACAATCCTTCTAGACTGGCTAATGGAGGTAAGCTTTTCTGTGCTTGTGAGTATTTAAAGTGTGCTTTGGTTGAGAAGTACTAACTGTCATGAGCACACTTCATGATCTTTGTATAACCCGTTTAGCACTAGACACTCATCTTCATCTTAAAGTCCGACAATGGCACCAAACTTAAAGAATATACAGTGGACTGAGCTGATGGCGTACAAACTGCCAATATATTCTGATACTTAGACTGATAGTGGTTAATAATCAAATTTTCCCTAAAGCTCCACAATGTAAGCTTTTTAAGGTCACACTGTGCAGACGCTGCACAGACGATTATGAAAGTCACTGTAAGAGGGAAGGGGTGGTGGCTTGGAGAGCATGTGCATCTCCCAGCCTCGATATCTGTTACTGGCATACATGCCAATAGTACATTCTGCAGAATGTACTGCAGCTCTGTACGAGAGTCCTTTTTGCTGTTTGGATGACTTGGTGGCGTAGTCTCTGTTCTTAATTCTAAAGTATTTGTGAGAATTTTCTTTTGAGGTGTTGGAATGATGCATCTTTGCAAAAACAAGAAACTGATATTCTGGCATTGTTAGAACATGTGCTCCCGTTTCCCAAAAGGGTTTTTGCCCTGATCTCTCTGTTTTGGGAGTTACTGTAGTGGCAATCATCTTGTGTCAAAGGAAACTGTTTCACTTATGCTCTTAGTTACCATGTTCCTTCACAGTAGCAGCTAAGTAGAAAGCCAATAAGAATTTCATGCCTAGCTCTTGCTTTTTTTTTTAATACACCTGTAGCATCTGGTTTTGACTTTATAATGCTATTCTTGACCTGTGTAATCTCTGATGTCTCTCCAGGTTTGTGAAGTCTACAAGCTTCATAGAGAAACTTTTTATTTAGCACAAGATTTCTTTGATCGGTTTATGGCGACACAACAGAATGTTGTAAAAACACTACTGCAGCTTATTGGAATCTCTTCATTATTCATAGCAGCAAAGCTTGAGGTAAGTATTTCTAGATTTACTTAAATTTAAAAATGTGAATGATCAGACAGCACACTTGTACACTAGAGACATTTTGGCAGGCTTTGTGGAGTTTGTTGCTATGACTTTTCATCTGGGAGACAAGAAAAAAAATCCTTTTTCTTTTCATTTCAAAATTCTTCCTTTTTTTGTAGAAGTGGCTAAAATTAACATGAGCTAACATCAACATATACCTTTTCAATCTTAAAAGGGTGGTCTTTTCAGTGTTAAAATTTAAAGTTGTTAATTGCAGTCGCTAAACGAGTTTTTTGGCTGGCTGCTGTATACAGAGACCACTTGTTACAATTCTGTTGTCAGTGGAGCACCTAGTGGATGATAGTCTGAGCTATTCTTTATTTACTGGAACAAATGGAACTATTAAAATACACAGCGCTTTTTAGGTTCTTACTATTTGTCTTTCAAGAGGACTATTAGTCTTCAATCTGTTCTTCTCAAGCAAGGAATAAACGGCCTTTTCTTTAGGATATATATATATATATATATATATATATAAAAATCTTGATATCAATTATGATACTGTCTCAGCAGTCATGTAGTCAAACAATGCATGTTCTACCAGTCCATCAAAAGTGAAAGGTGAAGGCTATGATCAGGAAGGTTGAACAAGAAATCTGTGTGTGTTGAAGGCAGAGTAGGACACCATGAGTTAGGATGGAGGCTGGTTCTTTTTTTCCTTCCCCCCATCCCCATCTCTGTTTTGAAATGCTGAAGTAGTGGTGTTCTGGGTTTTTCCTCTCTTTTTTTTTTTTTTAACCTCTCTTCTCTTTTATCAGCACATGAGACTAGTTACAACCTATTCCACAAATTAATACTCCATCTTCTGCCCTTCAGGAAATTTATCCACCAAAGTTGCACCAGTTTGCCTATGTTACAGATGGAGCTTGTACAGAAGATGAAATCCTCAGTATGGAATTGATCATTATGAAGGTAATATTTCTAAGTGGAATTAGTTCTACTTTAATTTTTAAAAACATATAGCATAATCATACTAAAAGCAGAGAGCTTCAGTTAATCTTATGTGCTGCTAAGAGGCACGATTTCTCTTTCTAGTTATGAAACAGTGTTCTCTAGGTGACAAGTGATTTAAAGCATCCACTAGTACGTGCGTATTAACAAAATGAATTGTTACCCCACCCCATCAGCAGGAGGAGGTACAGGAGAGGATTAGATCTGTGTTTCAAAGATGCTGTGATGAACTGGAATTACAGCTTCAGATCTGGAGCAAATAAAGTTGTATGGTTTCAGTTAGAAACTTTAATACTGAAGTCTTGTGTGTGTCTGCTCTTTCAGGCTCTTAACTGGAACTTAAATCCACTGACAGTTGTATCATGGCTAAATGTTTACATGCAAGTTGCATATTTAAATGAGCTTTATGAGGTGTTGCTGCCACAATATCCACAGCAAATATTTGTACAAATAGCAGAGGTAAGACTGATTTCTTCCTTCAAATGCTATTTCACCTGGAGGAAAAAAGCGTTCTTGTGATAGACTTACTAAACATCTGTTGTCTTGTAGCTGTTGGATCTCTGTGTGCTAGATATTGGCTGCTTAGAATATACCTATGGAGTCCTTGCAGCTTCTGCTTTGTATCACTTCTCCTCATCTGAGATGATGCACAAAGTTTCAGGTATGGGCATTCATAAACCAAGTCTAATGTGTTTACAAACATTAAGCCTTCATTCAGGCAGATAAGCATATGATTTGTCCTCCAGGTTATGAATGGTGTGAGATAGAAGAATGTGTAAAGTGGATGGTTCCATTTGCAATGGCTATAAGGGAAGTAGGAAGCTCCAAACTCAAACACTTTAGAGGTATAGCTCCTGAAGACTTGCACAATATACAGACGCACATAAACAGCTTGGATTTGCTGGTATGTATGTGTCATGAAGACAAAAGCTGTCTGTAAAACCTCCTACATCTTTCGTCTTTCATTAGAACATACAGTAAACTTAAGGGAAGCATTATCAGATTGAGACTGAGTGTATGCAGATGATAAAAGGCATAAGGTTGTATTCCAGTTGTAAAATTCCTGGGACAGACCCGACTTGTTCAGTACTTAGTTTAAAAAGGTGATTGTGACTTAAGCCTCTCATCTCAAACAGCAAATAATTACCCTAGAAATAAGAAACACTTTTCTACCCTTTGGGATGCTTCAAATATTTTATGTTAGACCTTTCTCTATAGCAAATATGGGTAATACAACCTTGACTGACAAAAAAAGAAAAATAGACTGATCACTTGAGACTGATCTTGTGGGACTGTTATGTGACAGTGGTGGTTGACAAGTTGAGCAAGAGTGGGCTTTAGCATGAGAAACTTACAGAGGATCAAAAACTTGTCCAACAAATTCTAGTTAATCTAAGATATCCGAGTTTTGTTTCTATTTATCTTATTTAGTTGTAGTAGAAGATAAAGCTTTTCCTGTTCAGTTGCTTCTGAATTTTGCTTTCTTGAAGATACAAGTACTGTAATGTTGATCATCAGATTCCAAAAGTTAATACTGACTTCTTGGGGTTTGTGTTCACTATTGTGTACTGCATGATTTATCAGTTACTGTTAGGGGGGTTCGACACAGATAGGCATTTCCAGATTAGCACTCTATCAGGTTATAGAACACTGAATGATATTGATCTGTTGCATATATATACACCAAAGTAAAGATTTCTATGGCTTTTTTCCTCCTCCTCCTGTGCTTTCAGGACAAAGCTCAAGCAAAACAAGCCATATTGGCTGAGCAAAATAGGACTTCACCTTTCCCCACTGGTGTCCTTACACCACCACAAAGTAGTAAGAAACAGTCTTCTGGACTGAAGCCAATATGACTGTTGACAGACAGTTTTGCTGAAGTGCCTGTTCTGCTGGTTCTAACTCCTGCTCCATTATGGAAATGCTGCCAGTGAAGCTAATAAGCTTTTTATGGAATATGAAAAGGAAACATTACTTTTTATCATGACAGAAGAACTTTTCTATTTGGAATATTTTTATTGAACATTAAAATATTTTTAAAGAAATGGATCAAGTACACCAGCCACTTAAACGAACACCGAAGAGTGCTCCAATTGCTGCTACGGAGGGTGATGCTTGATGTGACCAACTGTTCAGAAAAAGGGCTTGAAGTTTAGATTAGTTACTGTGTCTGTCGTTTGGATAATCTGCAGTCATGCTGTCCCCTGTTGACAAATGGGCAGAAAGTGCTGCAGAAGACAATGTTTCAAAGCCACTTTTTCAAACGGTTGGCTTACAACTTGATGCCTTTTTTAAAAAAAACTCTCTATTGTAAATGCTGCTATGTCTATGTGTATCCATTTTTAATAAAAATGCTGTCTAAGACAGCTGGTTTTATGTATATTCCTATTTTTCTTTTAATTATGGTCAGCTAAGGTTTTTCAGACTGTGACCACTAGTAGTGTGGGAGTTGGGGATAAATAATGTAACTATGGCTTTATTTATTTACTGCTACTGACTTATCAACTAAAACTTCCTTTCTGGATAGTGAGATAAAATTGTCATGTTTGGCTACATGCATTTCCCTTAGCCAGATGCAGGTGGCTGGGGAGGGGATAACAAACATGACAAGTCTACAGGGAACCCTTCCACAACACACTTCCTAATGATCAGTGTATTGGGGAGTTCTTGAATAAGATTGTCTGGGTTGTTAAGCTTAACAGTGAGAAGTGATCAATAGGAAAAGCCTACCTTTTCTTAAAACATAATCATTTAAACTTCAGGATTTTGGCATAGTCTTTGACAACTAATCGCCTTATGTGCAAAATTGAATTCTGGAATGGTGTGTGCATTTTTACAGGAAGAGTTGTCTGAGAATCTGAGAAGTCATAGTAAGATGTTTTTGGGAAAGTCCTGGTTCTGGAGAAAAGGGAAATAGATAAATATGTAAAAAATGGTTGCTTGTTTTTCTCGTGATGTTCACTTTGAAGGACTGTTCAACAACACTGAAAACTTCTGTGAGACTACCAGCATTCATCATGTCCTTCCATGGATAACTTAAAAGCTACAGCACAAATTTCAGGAAGCTCCTACTCTGCTGTTGGTTATTTTTTTTCTAAACATTAGTTGCCAGCAAGGCTGCTTTTTATTATTTTTTTTCTTTTTAAAGTGTTTCTCCCTCTTGCTCTTCCTTGACCCAGTGTTCTGATAAATGTTAAAGCTTTAATGTAATAAAAATGCCTACAGTAACGAATGGTAAGCAAATTATTTGGTGTTGCTGGCTGCTTTTTTTTTTTTCCTTGCAATGAATGGTTAGAAGTTCCGTGCTAACAAAACGAGCGTAAATGCTAGCTGAACAAGTTTGTTGGTGCCCATTCAGAGAGGTTTATTTTATCAGAGAACTACATATCTTAGACAAAGGAATGTTATATTTGCGGATTATTGAAAAAGTTTGTAACATGGGAGGAATTGTCAAGACCTGTTTTGATACTTGGTCCTTAAATTTAGAACACAAAACGGGTGTGTGGCAGGGTGGGAAACAACCCTCCTTGAAAGGCAGTCTCAAAGCTTAATTCCTAAATCACCAGCCAAGCTTCAGCACTTGTCTTTTTATTGTTACTTTTCAGTGCTTAGTATGTTTCATCTGTTTAAAAAAAAATCAAAAAATAATCATATTTAAACTGCAACTGGCCCCTTACAAATGGGGGATGCATTTTCTTTGACTTAACTGTTCAAGAAAATAGTCGGTAATAGCATTACAGATATGATGAACTCTTAACTTTCAGTTTAAGTTAAATAGAACTTTTGGGTTAATACCTATTCAAAAGTTTAATGCAGATGTTCCATGTGTTCTCGGCTGTGTGGGAAACCTGTATCTGAGAGATCTATATTTAACTATGAATGAAACTTCAGATAACAGGCATCTTTCTAAATTGGATCTCTGCTTTACATGGTAATCCTGCTAACTTTATAACTGTTGCCCCACTCCTGCCCGTAAAAGGCCTACCTGCTTTGTTTGGATGGGAAGCGGTCTGTTCAGAGCATGAAGATCACGGCTTTGCCTCTTTCCAGGTAGGAATGCGACGATGCACCTGAGATGTGCTACTTTCCAGCAGGGGTGTCTTACCTTAAGAGCTGTTTTCTTACTTGCTCATTTTTATTTCATGCTTTAATAATCTCTTGTTTCTTGTTGTCTTGTAACACATGTGGATACTTGCATCTGTCAGAGTGTCTTTCTAGGGTAGCTTGAAAAAATTATGTGCTGGTTGCCACAGGCTGCCACAGCATTTTTAGGGAGGAATGGTGCAGCTAATTTTAAGGGAGATAGTTGTCCCTATGGGATAGTTTATCCCCAAACTCAAAACAATCAAACACCAAAAAATGAAACCCAAAACAAAACCAGGAGGGGTTTCCCTCCATATTTCTTTGCCTGAGCATCATATTCTCTCCGGTCCTGGACCAACCTGGAGGCAGATGCAGGGCAGATGGGGAGAAGCAAGCAGGCAGCTCTGCCTGGCTAGGTAAGAGAAAAAGATTTAGTGTGTTTAGAAGTGGGCTGAAGTTTGTGCAATGAAGATAAGCTAATATCAAATATGTTCCTGCAAGCTGCCTCTGGCTCTAAGCCTGTTACCCTGAGAGGTGGGGAGAGGGCTCTAGAGGAGGATGGCTCCAGGGCACTGTGTGAGGCTGCTGCTCGATGGCACCGGGGAGCCCTGAGAAAGCAATTTAGCTGTGCATTGCTGCACACTCCTCAACTGGAAACTGTCTCTCCCTTTAATAGCCACAGACCAGCATAAAGCATGCTGCAAAGCAAATTGAATTCTGCAGTAACCCAGGTGGCATATAATTATCTTCCTTCTCCCGAAAGGTTTGTCATAACTATGTATCAAAACCTCACCTTGGTCTGAAGGAGAAACTTTGAAGAAGAGAATGAATCTGGTGCTAATTTTGTATTACTACTATTAAATTGAAAGTTGATGGTGGCTGTGACTGTATGGAAGGAACTGGCTCCCAATGAGTGAGCTGAGGCTGCGATTGTGAGCTGGGGTTGGGGAGGAGGAGCACTGGTAAGAAGAAAAGATGAAGGTGCAGAGGTCTGCACTGTGAGATGCTAAGCTGATGAAAATGGTATAGTTACCTAACAGTAGCTCACAGAAATAGTTCTGGGTAGCTTGTGTCCCATAAAGCAGTAGGATGCTCTGCCTGTGGGTATCTTGGTTTCTAGGTCTTAGGTCAGCATCTCCTTTTGGTTCTCAGGAATTACAACATGATGGGTTTTATCACACCCCTGCTGCCTGAGGTGGAGGTAGCACCCAGTGCAAGTTTGGTGGAGCACTTGGACAAATTTTGAGCCAGGTATCCCATGGGAGCTGCAGGCCCTGCAAGCTCTCCTGGCCTGGCTCAAATTTCTCTCAATCCCTGGGTGCTGTTTCTTTTGTGCACAGTGCAGCTGGCTTGTCTCTCAGCAGTAGCAGCCTGAATTCAGGGGGCTGAGTAAAATGCTCTGTCGTTGACTAGGCTGTGAAGTTGGACCCTGGTGCAAGTGTCCGAGGCTTACTGCAGCACCACCTCCTGGGGTGGGAGCATGAGGGCACCTGCACTTTAGCTTGGGAATTGCCAAAAGCTACAACTGGCTTTCCTCCAGGTTTTAATTCGAATAACACGCAGTCAGGGCACTGCAAGGTTAGGTAAAAGTCTGTTAGGAAATAGCGGGCCAATGTGCAGTGTGGCAGGTTGATATTGGATGGACCTGATTAACCTTGTTTGTTGGCATAAATCTCCTATTTTGGGAACGTGCTTTGTCTGGGTATCTAACAACATGCATTAAAAGCATTGGATTACTCATTCCGTCATCTTCCAAACCTTCCTCCCTCAAGAAAGGGAGATGGTAGCACATACTGTAAAATAATACAGGTTAACTCAGACATTTTCTAGCCTTGAATCTGTTGGGGATTAAGCACAGGTCCTCCTTGCTGGCAAGGCTGAGATCAGCTCAACCTGGGCTCTTGCAATCTCTCTGAAGAGATCTCCTGCTCAGACCTGGCACATAAATAAGGGGTGCAGCTCCGTCATGTGATGCCTGTGGCAGGAAGAAGCGTGGCTCTTCCTCTTCTGGTCCTCCCACGGTAGCCCTGGCCAGTATTGTCTGTGCTGCAGGGTGCCGACCTGCTGAGGGTCGGGTGGGCAGTCAAATGGAATAGCTAAGAGGTTTTGGATTTTGGGAGGGTTTGGGGGGTTTTTTTGTGTCTGTGAGATGGCAGGAGGTGATGCCTATATACAAATGTGAGAAGACTTTAATGTCCATTTCTTTCTGTTGTAGCACTTGATTTCTAGCTAGTTTGTGAAAAGTCTGTGCTTTGAAGTTAAGACCCCAGCAGAGCAGTTACTTGGTTTGGATTGTTGAACAATAGGTATTTTGGTGATGGGATCTTTCAGCCATGCTACCTGCAAACAAATCACACTGCATCTTACCTTCAAAGTACAAAACTTGTTTCTCTCTGCAGTTTTGAATTGTCTGCTACTGACACAATTTACACTTAATCCAACGTTTAATTAAGACCGCAGAACACGGAAATACTAGGTAATCTGTCTCCTTTGTCTCCTGAAATAATCAGTTCATGCCGAGCACAAAAGGTTAAGTTTGTATATGAAGCTTTTTATTTCTGTTTAAGGTGAATTTGAGATTATAAAAATAAAGGGTTTTTTTGTAGACTGAATGAAACCAGGGTTTGCAAAACTCTGCAGACTGGCATGTTTGAGGGCAAATTAGATCAAATGGCTATCAAGAAAGGAAGAAAAACCTTTCTGACCCCAGGGGGCTTTGGTCCTACAGCTGCTGGCAATTCAGAGCAGACTGTCTACTGGAACTGCTTATCTATGTGAGAACTGGTTTTGTTTTACTGAAATGAACATGCTTTTATGTAACTAGTATAGTAAGAAAGCAAATGTATTTTATAATGTGCTGATTTTAATGTTTAAGCAGGGCTGCAATAGTATTCAAGTAGCAAGACCTCTTTGAGGGGGAAGTATTACTGTTATCAGAATGTTTTCCTGTAATCTATTATGAGTCTCAAATGTTACATTTCCAACTTGGGCTCAGCTAGAGAAATGGGGGTTTCGTTGCTTTCTTAAATTTCCATAAGCATCGGAAAAAGGAGGAGCTGGTGCATTTATGGACAGTGGCTGTGGTGGGGAAACCCAGTCTCTGAAGCTAAATGCACTCATTGTCTTCCTGGCATCATTGCAGTTTGTCTTCATTTAAAAAAAACAAAAGTATTCAGCCACATATGTTAGTGGACTTTTAAGCTCTAAAGGCAAAATCAAAGGATCAAATGTTTTGATTTTTTTTATCAACTCTACACAGAAAAGTTCCTTGAAACTGAAATTCTACTGGGTTTATACATGAGCTAAACAATTTTCCTGACAGAAAAGCAACAAGCTTAAAGGTTTTTAGGAAGATCATGCAGCTAAAGGCCACACCATGGACATGGTTTTCCCGGTGCTAAAAGCTGATATGTCATTGGAGGCAGATTCTTTTATTTTCAGCAGAGTCAGGGGTCCAAAGAAACTTGTGTACAGATTGAGCTTTTGGAACGAAACCACCATGTGTGTTGATGGTGTAAGGATGTAAAATCCACTAAAGCTGAGAGGGTGAGACTGCTGCTGGTTAGTATCAGCAGGCAGCACACACCACACTGGATCTAAGATTGTTGCTTTTTTTTCTTAAACAGGGTTGGAAGAAGCCTCGTGTAGAACTAAAAGTAAGTGGCTTGGCTGGAAATTAAGCATTCACTGAAAATGTAACAAAGCTGTATAGGAAAGAGTTTGGGGTTTTTTCCGCCTTGAAAAGGCAAATGAAGAAGTAGGCACTGCTATGATTTGCCAGGTTATCGTGTTCAGATTCCAGTTACATGAACTTACCTATTGTGTGCCCTGCATGTAACTAGGAAAAATGATTTAAGTGTTCTTGGATTGAATCCCAGAGTAACAACAGCAGACAGAAAAGAGGAATATGATGCTCTGTTTTATAATTCCATGTAAGGTGGGGGTTTTTCTGGTTTTTGTTTTGTTTTGTTTTTCTTCAAGGGGGCTACTCTACCAAGATGCCAGCCTGTGCAGTTCAGCACCTCAGCCCAGTTTTTCTATATGTTAAGAAAAATTGGTCATGACAAAAGTTAAAATATAACCTTTTTTTTCACCCCAGTACTTACCAGACTTCAATGTAATCTTTGGCCTATACAGCTCATAATGAGGTTTGGTTGTTACACTTTTTGGTTTAAGGTCAATCTGAGAATGAAGAAGTTGCTTTCTCAGCTCAGCCAGATCTGCAAAATGTTGCTGTTGTCGTCAAGCTGATGTTTCTGCACTCACCTGAGGCATCCCCTCACACCTATGCCAGAATGATGATGATGCTATTTGGACACAGTAGTGGGCAAGTAAAAAGTTTTTTACATCTGGGTTTGGGAAGTCTGGTTGTCAACCACAGGCTTGTGAGAGCAAAGAAAAATGTTTTAATTTTGACTAAAACCTTACAAAATTAAGAATATGCTCAGGAAAGGTTAGCTGATCCTGCATGGGTTTATTAGTATTCTGGACTTCAGTCAGGAGATTAATAATGGCCACAAACAATGTCTCTTCATATTAAAGTGTCTTCACATGAGTAGTTTGGGTGAGTGCAAAAGGACTGCAAGGCACAAGCAAGCTGTCTTGTCTCACTCCAACTGACAATGAGTCAACACTTTAATATAAAGAAGAGACAGTTGGTAACAGTCATTAACATAACAAAGTGCCCTATAGATCACTCCAAATTCATCTGACTGTTTTTAAGCAAATGTTTTCCCCTGAGAAGTGGCAACAGAACAGTTTGTTGAATGTTTCGCTGCCTGGGCCACCCTGTTCTGCCAGGAGTGGGTGAGGTGCTTCCGTTGGAGGGCTGGTCCTGAAACCTCCTCACAGAGGACGGTATTTGCTTACAGTGACAAGTTTGCTGATTTTTTTTTTTTCTTTTAATTTTTAGCCTGATTTCCTATCAAAACTAGACTCAAAACCTTGAGTTTTTTTCTGCTGTATTCCCTCCATCCCCTTCCCTGTATGTTGGCTTCCTCCATTGGGATAGCTTCAAGAAGGTCTCACTCCTGTTAATACAGGAAAGAAGAAAAAAGAGCCAGACAGGCTGCTGATCCTCTGTGTGAAGGAAAGGCACAGGCTTGGCCACCATTCTCAGTGCCTGGCTGGACCCCTGGATGTGTGACAGCAGGGGCTCCATGCTAGCAGGATGAAAGGTGGGAAGCAAGAGGGAGGAAGGGAAGAAGGAATTGGGGAGTGTAGCACTAGCAGCCATGATGTAGGGGATGAGTAAAGGCTAAGAGTAGCTCCAAGACGGAAGGAAATGCCATACATAAGAGTAGGTCTGCTGGTCTTGTGCTCATGGAGAAATTTGCTTGACTTCTTTACTTACCATCATGCTGGGATAATGCAAGAAATACATTGGTTGAATGTACCAAGAAGACACGTGCTTCTGCCCAGAACAGCCTGGTTTTGTCATTGCAAATGCTCTCAAACTATCGTAAGTCTATAGGTTCCTCCTGTGGTTTCTGAGGGCTGCCTGCCAGTGGCAACAGGGCTGGGGTGTACTGGCAGCTGCAGTGGGTTTGGATCCTCCTGCTGCCAAGTGGACTTTACTCCTCAGCAGCCTGCCTGGACAGAAACCCCGTTTCATGGGACTGACGTAATGGAAAGGTTTGACTCCAGAGAAGGTAAATTGCAGGAGTCTGAGACATGTTGCTGGCTGGCAGCTGAGTGGCACCAACAGTAGAGATACCAGTTTTGAGAGGCATCACTTCCACTTACAATTGCATACGTGACTTTGCTGAGTGCTTACAGATAGGTCATCACCTTGAGGGCAGCTGCAAGGCACATGGCACACTGGGTTTGGGACGGCTGTGTGTGTTTTGGGACCTGTTGCTCAAAAGCATGAGAGAGAAACCCCTGACTCTTCCCGAGCTGTTGGTGTCAGAGGGGAACTGGAGGGACCTCTTCCACCTCCGCCTCTGCCCACTGCAGCCGGAGTAGCAGTGTGTGGTGGGTGGTCATCTTTCTGGGGTGTGGGGGGAGCATGAATGCATCCCTTTGTGCAGGGCTGCACTTGGGGCCACGTACTCCTTCAGGGATGAGGAGAGTGGGTTGGAAGATGTCTGGGTGGGACCTGGCTGGGAGAGGGGCTGTGGAGATGGCGGGAGCAGCTCAGCGGCCCCGTGCTCATTGACTTAATTGGGGCTGCGCGGCGGGGCTGGAGGAACGCAAGATGGCCGGGATTCTCACGGCATGGGGAGGCTCGCCGGTGATGGCCGGGACCCGGCCAAATCATTAACATCAATTAAGTACAGAATGTGTAGATTACTGACATGTTATTGTTAGGGCTCTAAAGGAAATATAATTAATAAAACTCCCCCACCCACACCAAGAGGCAGCCCTTTGTGTTCCCTGTGCTTTCCCCTGCCGGCAACGTGGATCTCCTCCCGCAGCCCCACGCTCCTTTCAGCAGCCTCGGACAGCGTTAACATTTGAATTAACATAAAATCACTTTCTGAAATCTGTTAACATTTATAATGTTGCTGTACTTTGCCTGATCATTGCATTTTTTCTGTCGGTTTGAGGTTGGTGAGTTTTTTTTCAAGTGATACCAAACATAGACCTATTATGCTGCAAAAATCGCATATTTGTTTAATGATTTCCCATTGGTATCTTTGTTGCTATGAACCAAAGCATTAAATAGAAGCTAGCACGTTAATGCTGTGTTGTTCTACATAATAAATTTGAATATCCCCTGATGAATATTTTTAACAGGGGTTTTCTGAATAAAATGCATACGTGCCAGGGTGTTAGTAATTACTTAAAATTGGTTTTTGACATTTAATGTTGACATCTAAAATATTTCCTTTAATTTTTGGTTGCCTCTGCAAACAGAAATGATGGCATTTGTCCTAGGGAAGGCTGGGTGGACAAATAACACTTTTACTCATAATGAAATGAAAAGCAATAAAGAAAATGTGCTAAATGTCAACAGTAAAGCATATCTTCTCTCCACGTATTATGAGGAGAATATACCCCAAAATGTGCGTACACACACAAAAATCCTTTAAGTGACTTAATATGTTTGAATATTAATGGTTTGAACGTTAATCTATTGCAATGGTTCCATTTTTTTTAAAATGGCTATTTAAATACATTATTACCTCAATAAATTCTCTATGGTCACTGTGGTAGCCATAGTATGAAAAATAATAATCATAAATCTGAATTTACAAAATATTTCCAAAATTGCACAGTTTTGCTGAGAGAAACAAAAGATGAAGTGTGTATTATTTAACTCGATATATTTTGTCCTTGCAGGAGTTGGTTGTCTAAAAAACCAGCAGATGGAGTCTGTTGGAGAACATGAGGGTCTGGCAGTAGCCTAAGAAACCAGCTCAGTTTCATAAGCGGGCAATGACTGAAAACCTTTACCATGTGAGACGCAGTCTGGAAACCTCTGCTAAAGAAGCTGGTTGATGCTGAAGCACCTGCATTTGTGGAAAGCAGCTTTGCTGGGAACCCAGGTGAGTCAGTATGGGATCCTGTGTCACTGCTAGAAGGGATTTAACTGGGAGAGGTCAAAGATGGCTTGTACCATAGCTGCCTCTTTCTGCTGAATGGTGGAAAAACCAAAGGGCTTCACTTTCTGTAGAGCCAACTGGTATTTTTCAGCATTAGCAACTTTGCATTTGACTGCACCGCAGTTAGAGAGCAAGGACGTCCAATGGGGTGCAGAGGTGTGCTCAGAAGCAGTAGCTGCCCAGCTGCCCACAGCTACCCTGCGGAAGCTGTGCCCTTGCTGGGTGAGCATCGCTGGCCTGGCAGAGCAGGGCAGTGGTCTGAGGTGTGGGAGAGCCGCGGGAGCTGCCCCGCAGCACAGCCACGCTGCAGGGCAAAGCTGCTGGAGTGGTCTGACGGGAAAATGAATGGCATGCTCTTATCTTTCTCCACAAGATGCTGTTCAATGCTGTACCATGTGTGTAAAGGCAAACTGTGATGTTTCATGTCAGAGAGCATCTCCATGGATGCTCAGGTGCAAGACAGGCGAGGGCAGAGCCTGTGTGAGCCCTGTGCACGTGGTCAGCTGGGGTAGGAAAACCCCTTATCTCTTCTCTTCTTAGTTCTTACAATATTTTTGTTAAAATAATGAGGGGGAAAATAATGAAGTACCTCCACACTTTTGCATCCCTGAGCATCTCTCCCTATGCACGAGCACATGTCTTTGTCCCTGAATTTTCTGGGGTTTTTAACAGGGAGAGGATTTTTATTGGCAAGCGTCAGCAATCACTGGGGTGTTCTTTGCATGCAGTTGGCCATTCAGAGAGCAATGTGCCAAAGCAGAGGGAGAGGAGAGGATTCCATTGTTTCTGAATGCTCCCCAATACTTTGCCATAGCAGAAAGACAGTTGTGATCAGGGGCTTTGCAAAAAGTAGCGGCCAGCAGGGCCTGCAGAAGAATCATGGGCAGTGCTTGCATCCCACAACCATGGTGCCTGGGGGGTTAGGTAGTAATAACAGGAATTTTAAGTGGAAGAGGGAAGACTGCTCCACCTCCTGACCTTTTCCCCTCCCAAGACAGCTACTCATGGTCATTCTCAGCTCATGCCCCATCTTATCCATGCTTGAAGATCCTTGTGCAGGTACCTGGGAATGTCACCTGCTTTTGAATTTCTTTGGTTGCACTGTGACACAGTTAATGGCATTCAACAAAAGTAGACCTAATCAAGGCAAGATTTGAGAAGGCTGATAAAACACTGACCCATGTAAATCAATGAGAAGTTTTGCCATTATTCTCCCCTCTTTCACTGAACTCTTAAGACCAGAGTAACCTGTGTGTACTGTCTTAGATAAATGATGTATCCAGGCTGCTCAGCCACACATGTTGTGCAAGAGCAAGGGAAGAAACCAAATGACTCTCGAGTCCTTCACAAGTCCCAAGCATGGGGATATAGCAGTAGTATATGTAGGAGTGTGCCCAGGTGGCAAGCGCAGCACAGACACCCCCTTTCACAGGGTGCAGCATCCCAACCAGTGTCCTCAGAGACCTATCTGGGGGTACCCTCACCTAGCTCAGAGCCGGGCATCTCTGTAGGTTTAGGGATATCGCAACGGGATTAGCTTTGCTGATAAACCTTCAAAAAGCTGAGCACCCTAACTAGGAATTACAGCCTTTCCTTTCATATCTGCAGCTGAGTTTGACATGTGTATCTGCAGCTGGCCCTACCTCTACAGTTTTATTTGATAAATCTGATTGATGCGGGTTTTTAAATTCCTCTCAATCTCTTTAAATAAAAAAAAAGAGAGAGAAGTTGAAAAGAGCTGTAATTGCAAGTGAGCACTATAGAAACCTACAGCCAGCAGGCATGCTTCAAAGAGAACAGGGCCAGCCTGGACCCTTTAGCTGCTGGTTAGTGAGGGCTTCAAATGTGCCTCCATGTGACTGTGTTTTCATTTTGATCCATACCAAAAGAGCTTAATTGTAAGATATTGGGAGTTTTGATGCATACATCCTCCTCAATTCAGTGAGCAGGGGCTGCTGCTAGAGCAGACATGGGAGGTGGTCCTTAGCACGGTGTGGTGGGTGTCCAGGCAGCAGGGAGCTCACTGCCAGATTCCCCCAGTGCAGGCAGGTGTGGGCCTGCCTTCTCGCCTGCCCACGGACCTGTGGGTTGCGTGTGGTTGCTAACAAGGAAAAGTTTCTTCCTCGAGGAGGCAGAGACCTCCTTGGTGTGTTCAAAGCCTTTATGCTTACGGAGCAGCCTGACCGTGCAGTGTGGTGCTGGGAGCCGACCTCTCACAGGTCCTCGTGTACACTCTGTGTGCTCTGAGCTTCCTGGACGTTAGGCAGGGACATGGCTCTCCTCTGTGCCTGCTTTGTGCGCTTGTGTCCACTCACACTGATGTGGCTGCTGCCTGTCTTCCCCAGCCCCTCTCCCGTCCCTCCATGCCCCAAGGAATGGGGCACAGAGACCTGCAGCCTTCCTCTGCTCTCCCACCACCTTCCCTGGCACACTCCCCTGCACGGCCAGAGAATTAAGCAACTAATTTTCATTACTGTCAATGCACCTTGCACCTAACTCTAAACTACCAATTAAAGTTATCGATTCTGATCAGCAGAGGTGTTAAATTCCAGTCGGAACTAAAAAAGCAAGTGCTAAATTTACAGAGACAATCTGTTTAATGCAGCCGTGGATTAAAGCAACTGATTTATCATCTTTGTATCTTTACAAACAGTAATCCTCAGGATGTGGGCCTGGACCAACTCCTGCATGTTTGGAGTCTTCTCACTTTGACCAGGACAGATTTGAGCTGTGAATCTCCAGCTGTTGCTCTTGAATAGCTATCTCCTCAGAAGCAGGCTGATTTTTTGGTTCAGCTGATTAATTTTACAGGATGATTAATTGTTGTATAAAGATAATTTTGTGTTTATTGGTTTGGGACATGAGAATTTATCCCTTTATTTCCTGCAAACACAGACAGTAGCAAGGGGTTATTGCTTTTGACTGACTTCTGCTGCGGATTCTCACGTGGCTTTTCTCAGCTTGCTCACTGAATTTGGTCCTTAGCTTGCGGTGTCTCCACAGGACATTAGCAGTCCCTATATCCATGCTATGGAGAAAGTATTTTACCTATTTCTGCTCTAATTTCATCTGACTGAAGGTTGCATCCAAACAGTCATTGATTGTTAAGAAACTTTGTCCTAGAGCATACAAAAAAGATGCATCATGCTGTTACTGGGTCTGAGTTGATTCAGGAGGCATGAACGTCGGCATTCCTCTGCAGCAGGAGTGACCTGCATCTGCCTAATGCATAGTAGTCGTTTAAAAAGCTAACAGTATGTATGAACTAAGAATGGGAGAGAATGTGAAAGAATATTATAATTGTTCATTACAGAAGTTTCTATAATTAAAAATTGAATTCTCTGGCGCTGGAGCAGAAATAACAATTTTCTAGCCACTGAAGCTCCAAATTATTTTAGAGAGAATTAGATATATTTTCTTGGACTGTGATCACTCTAAAAGATTTTTTTGATGCTAAATTGTATCTGAATATTGGAAAGGGCAAGCTGTGTTGTCCTCTTACCTGCTGCTAGCTTGGAAGTGGAAACATCAGAGACAAAAGTGTCATAGCTTTTGTTTGTATGTTATACACAATTATGTTCTCTCTTCACATGATTATAACATGGGAAATACCTTCTACAACCACTGTGTGTTCTCATGCACATATTTTTTTTCTGTGTTTGAGCCAAGATGTCTATTCGCTTTATATGCTGTTGCATCCTCAGAAGCCACTTCTATGGGTTAGTAGGTTGAAAGCTGCAGGAGGTTCCTGCTACAGTACAGCCAGCTCTGTGAGAAGAGACCTGCTGAGCTGGCTGAGCATTTGTGATGTGAGGTAGCAGCGCATCGAGGAGCTGCGTAGCCTGGGGATTCCCAGATAGGCCATCTCGTGGTCCCTTAAATGCAACAGCAAAACCAAAGAACTCCTTTCGTTTTTCTTTTTTTTTTTTTTTCCCCTATTTGTTCAAAATTGGCTTGTGCTGTAATCAACTGTTTTAGCATAATCCCCAGAAAGTTTCTGGCTTTCCCAAACCTGATCTCCTGCATGCCAGAAGGCTGCATAGATGGGCTCTGGAGATAACGGCCATGAAATATTTGGGATATGTGTATATGCTAGCACTAGGTTGCCCTCTAGTCTTATTTCCACTGCAGTTCACTCAAGGCTGTTGCCATCTAGCCCAGGTTTCTCCAAGCAGTCTTGTCCTGTGTGTCTCCCAGACTGAGAGCCTCATGTGGTCTTGCATCAAGGATCAGTCCCAGGGTAAATTACACTTGTGTGATTCATTTTACTGAATGGGAGGAAAATTCAAGTGAGTGCTTGCTTGCACAATAAAATATCCTGCCAGACTGCCTTCATATGCAGTTGCCTGGCTTTGGCCCAATGCCACCAGTACAGGGTGCTGGGGCAGCTGCCCAGGGCACGGCTGAGCATCCTCTGGAAAGGTGGCCGAGGGACTTGGCATATTTGGTGTAAATCGTGAGAAAGTGATCGGTGTTTGCCTCCATTAGCTTGAATATAAATATTGCTGCTCTGCCCTCCCAACTGACAGCGAGCGTTTTTGTGCTGAGCAGCCCCGCGCTAGCTGCTGACAGCCTGCTCCAGTACAGAGGCTGTCTGTCCTGGCCTCTGACCTGGTGCTGTGGATAAGGTTGAGTTTATGCTTAATGTACTGGGCAGGCACCCAGGGGAGCCTCTGCAATTCCCAGTTCTGCCACAAACTTCTACTGTGACCTGGGATAAATCATTTAATCTCTGCAGCAGCTCCTCTTTTGGTGGGAGAGGTGGGAGCAGCAATAATGACTTCCTTTGTTTTGTCAGCTTTAGGGCTATATTTTTAATAAAGTGTGGCACCAGCTATCTTCTATTTAAAGGACCGCCTTACCAAAACAGGTCAGTTTTTACTTGGCACTTAAGGCTTAAACCCACACCTGAACCAGGGCTTGCACCTAAGTTGAGGTATTAGGGCTTTGCTGTGATGCAGCAGGTGATAAAGCACGTTGCTGCAAGAGCCCATCAGCGCTTCTGATCCCTCTGCCTCTCCCCTTGCTGCCTGTGTCCTGCTTTTCCCAAGGAAGCTCTCCAGCTGTCCCCTGATGTCTATGTTAAAGCAAGAGACAGCCAAATGCTGCCCTACCTAGCAGCATGGGGAGGTCAGGCAAGGGAACATATTTTTACTTGCAGAGCTGACATAATTGTTTAAAGCAAACAGACAGCTCAACATTTTTGCTAACTTATAAAATCTGGCATCTCAGGAGAACGTGTTTGGACTCAGCAAGGCCATTTTCACAGGCAAAGCATTGTCATTAATCTGCGTGTTTGGCATTGCTGCTGGAGAGCCTCCTTTTTTGCTTTGAATGAGATGTATATTCATGGCCTGAAAGTTGCCTGGGTTTGTTTTTATGCCGGCTGCGTGGTTTTGATGGGGTGGGATGTCCGTGTGCAAGCACTCGGCTCTCCCAGCTGCACCAGCACAAAAGCTCTGGTCACTGCTGCTGGATTATTGAGCAGAGCACGAGCTGTGATTGTATCAAGGCCAATGCAATCATATCACCTGCCAGTCTGGGGAAAAATAGGGTCTAAATAAGATGACAAGTGAATGATGTGGTCAGAATTAAAAGGATAAGCAGCATCTTTCACTTAACGAGCTCTGTTTAATATGTGAGAAGCCCACACATGCTTTATCTGTATTCTGACCAGCAAGAAGCCTTACCCAGACTTCATACAACAATTCATCACGGCCGATTTGTGCAAGGCATATTTGAGATGTAAGATGTGTGACTCAACCTCTTTTATTCCCTCATTAATTTTCTATTCTGCCTGAAATGGGTTCTTAGAGTGCTCATCACCAGGGTATGAGCACTGGTGAAAATGGGGCGTCAGGATTTCTGCTCTTATTTTTGTCTGCGTAGTTGGATAAAGGGGCAGATGTACAAGCACCTGGGCGGGCTGGGTGTCCCGAGCCACCAGCACCTGCCTCCACCTGCGGCTGCTCCCCTGCATGTGCAAATCTGATAACAAGGGCTGCTCATTGCTGTGTCATTGACAGTGTTTCTAAGAAAATTGGTGGCTGAACAATTGGAGTTTGACATTTTTTAGCTCGTGTTGACCTTCAAGGCCTGGTTTACTTGGTCAACTTGTATGCACATCTGCTGAACTGTGCAGATTTGCCTTTCTGCTCCGGTTCTTCTCTCCCTTTCAACACTTCTATACATGCTTCTTGCTGTGTCTTTGCATTGTGTGCTTTATATATCTTTCTGCTGTGATATGTATTAACTATTCAGACTCCCAAGGGCCTCAGAAGATGAATGGCTTTATCTATAAGATTCCAGTAATAATCCATTTGTGTATGAAATGTGCTCTTCAGTATTAGTGCATTGCAGAGGGTTGGCATTTTGTGATAGCTGCAGAAGAGGCTATGGGCAGTAACTGTGTTGTGAGCTGCGCCTCGGGCTCTCCCAATAGCTCCTGACAAGTCACTTAAATTCTGTGCAGTTCTCTATATCCAAAGGCAACATTGCTCAGCTTGCCAGATGCACAGGGTGCTGCTTGGCTTCCTGAAGTAACCCCTGCAAAGCACCCCAGCTTTCGGGGCTGTGCAGGCAGTGAGCACTTACACTTCAGGCACCTTCCTGGGAGATGCAGCGGCAGGGGTGATGTGAGTAAGGGGGCTCAGTGATGGCAAGCATGCTACGTGTGGGTGTTAGAGAAGAGCCCTCCTTGCCCACCCTCCCGCAAATATCCACCTCGGATGAAACTGGTCTTTTCCAGGCATTTTAGGTAATGCATGTAGCAGCGTGGCAGCTCACTCCAGCGTGCAGTGGCATTCTCAAAGTATTGTCCACTGGCTCCTGATTTAATTTCAAATGATCTTAGTCTAGGCAAAAAAAAATGCAGTCTGTGCCAATCAAGAAGTACAGAGCATGCAGTAAGTACAGTTCAAAAGCTGCATTACCCTTATCTATTAGTAATGATCAATTAGCATGAAGGTCAGTGGGCAGCTTGGAAATGAGTCAGATAAGAAGGGCAGAAAGAGGACTTGAATGGAAAGGAAATTCTTGATTCATATTCAGCGTTTAAAGTCATAACTCTGTAACAGTGGGGGCGGAGGGTAGCATTAAGTAGTCCTGCTGTCGCACTGACTCAAGCAGAGTGTAAATCATAGTGGAGAGAGTGCTGTGACTTTCTCCTGGTGCTAAAGCTTCATCTTGTACCACAGAAGGGATTGCAAGTTACAAGAATCCCTCCTTGTCCTCCAGCCCACCCTGAAAATCCCTGGCCTGTTTGACCCCCCCCGACATGGCACAGCACCACAGGGCTGGTGGCTGCTGTCAGTGCCACCAAAACCTTAAAATTCTGGTCTTTGGCTTGCACCAGCATGAGTGATGAAGGGTGGTGCAGGCAGGAGGCCTCTGTGGTCTCCTGAGCATCATCCGAGCAGGAGGTACCATTCAATGCAATGTTGATGCTTTTGAAGGAAGAAGAAAAGAAGACTTGTAACCAATTAATTAACTTACAAATTCTACACAGTGATCCAAGTGTGCCATATTAAATAGGAATTGGCCCTTCCCCATGCATATATGCACTCTGAGATAAATAAGAAGGTATTGGAAGACATTGCTGAGACTTCCATGTGCACACCCAGCGTAGCATGGGCCTCTCAACATGAGCATGTGCTGCAGTCTGGTTTCTGTTGCAAGCTGTTACAGTTCAGGCAGAAATGATAGGGCACAGAGTTGTGGTAGGCAGCATCATCACACACTGCCTAAATGCTGTCTTTACCCTGCCAGCTTCCTTAAGGAAGCATGCTCAGAATGGTTTTATCTTCACTTGAGTCTCCTTTGATGGAAGCAGCCAGCAAGCTGCCAAACAGACAGGTCAACATGGGTAAGAATAAGAGGTGAGTGTTTTGGTGTAACACCCTGTTTGAGGGAGAGGAGATGCAATGCCATGCCTGGAGGGACAGTGGGGTGGTGCCCCTTCACTCCTGTGGTGGCTGCAGGCAGAACAGTGCTGCTTCTCCTGCTCAGGGCTGCAGCCACACTGCAGGCAGCCTGGTATGGTGGCCACCACCACCTCAGGAGGGGACCTAGCCCCAAGCGAAAGGATCCTCCTCCCCAGGCCAGGTAAAAGAGAGCTTCCTTGGAAGATACATCAAAGCTGTTCCTTAACATAAAAACTGAGGCAGCTGATGTCTGAGGCAGCTTCTCTGGATTAAAACAGACAAGTGAACTGTGGTGCTTGCCACAAATTTCAGAGAGTACTATACAATCTTACTTGTTTTCCCTAGTTTACATATCCCAGCTTTTCACTGTTGCTGTGGGGCAGGTTGGTGGATGGGTGAAAAGAAATCTGTCACTTTTTGGTGTGTGAAGTTTATTTCTGCTTATTTCTCCCATGCATCCATACAGAGGCAGGCACACTGAGGCTTAACAAAACACTTCACCTCCTTCCGCGCTGGGTGTGTGAAGGAATACACGTGCACTGTGCTTCCAGCTTCTGTTCCTGAAATACCATATGTTCTGGACTGCGAGCTTAAAATATCCTGATGAAGTCATGTTTTAATGCACACGAGCACTACATACAGGGTTTCTTCTCCATTCTCTGGAGGCTAATTAATCCCCTTAAAATAGAGAGCTAGTAGTGAAATAGGTGGTTTTGGTACCAAGCAACTGCACTGCTTGTTGAAGATGATGAAATATAAGTACAAAGGAGCATAGGTATGGGTAGGTTAAAACCGGTGTTCTTGCCTCTGACAGTTTACTTTGATGAATGCACTCATTCACTCAGCTTCACCATTTGGATCCTGCATAATCAGAGATAACAGGCGGATGGTTTGCATGAATAACTAAGTTTGTCATGTTTAATTTTCTTTAAAAAAAGACACAGCAGTTGCTTTACCCTCATCCTTCAGGCCCAATACATATTTATAAATTGTCAGGAAATGAAAAGCCTTTTAACAGCACGCAACAAGCATGCAAAGCTACCAGGAGAAATAACCAGGAGACCAGGGACTGTGGGGATCAGAGCTGCCCAACTGCAGCTCGGGTGGGCTCACCTCACTTTGCCTGGGAAGGTGGTGTGGGCACAGGATGCTAAGCAGGCTATCTGAATTATTAGGATGTGTAGCACTGATTTTTGTTTTGCGTTCCGCAGGCAGTGTCTTCTGACAACTTGACATTGTGCAACGAGAAGCATTAAAACTGAAAAATAAACCTGTCTTTGGCAGTTAGCTGTTAATTCAGCAGCTGACTGTGCTGCTTAATATTTGATAGGGTGCTTGCTTTATATTGCCTCTCCCATCACTGACAATTTCTTAACACATACAGAAGGTGCAACTGGAGTTTGCATGGAGCAAAATGGTGAAGGAATGTCTTCTGCAGAGTGCTGCTCCAAGCAGCTGTGTTGTCCCCTCCAAAGCTGATCCCAGCTGCCCCGGGAACTGTGCACAGTGGAAATATGAAGGTTGAAAGGATTGACTTGTGCCTAAGATGGCTGGGATCCAGGACCAGACCTGCCTAGCCCATGCCAGGCATAGGTGTGGGCATTGTGGCTGCTACTGAACACTGCTAATGTTACAATTAAAAAAAAACCCAGTCTCTTTATTGAGCAAATGATTTCTGCAGAGAATAGTGTGATATATTAAAATGTCTGTATAGAAAGCTCCCAAGGGAGAAATTCAGGAGAAGAAAGATTGGATCACTAAAACTGAGAGAGAAACCAGGAGTTGCTAATGTGAGGCAGAGGAAGAAGACCAAATCTAGTTAGAGGGTCTTCTAACCAGCATGGCTTTTTTCATAATCATCCTATCAAGATGATCTTTGCAATAGGCGACCTCTGACTTCAATACCAATATATATGTCACCAGACACAAATCCCTCAAGAGCTAACTCAATGATATTTCAAGTAAAAACTACTAGGCAGAAGTGCAATCTGATTATCGGCATGTATGCAGCCTGGGAGGCACAGAAGATCTATGAACACTGAAGCTGTGGAGAAGTGCTGAGCCCCATGCAGCAATCCTTCTGGCTGGCCACTGCTGTCCCTCCAGAAGTCCCACTGATGGCATGTGGCACGTTACAGAGGATCCCCAAAGAAAAGGAATCTTGCGCTGACTAGAGATCCCCTTGTTGGGCTTTAAATTTACCTTAGCCTCACTTAAAATTATCTCAGAGTTGCTTTAAATTACGACCAGTTTATCACCCCCTGGCAAGCCCCAGGTCAGTGGTGGGGTGGGTGCTGGGATCGTCAGCCCTCCCCCAGGGGAGTCAGAGTCTCTTGGGTGCTGTTGGTGAGGGCTGCAGAACTGCTGAGCAATACAGCACTGGAAGGAACCTCGAGCACGTACTTGAGTGTAATGTTCAGATTTAATGGTAAAAATGATAAATCTTACCAAAAATATCACTGAGATGAAAAGTATGAAGTGTTTGCCACTCGTACTCATCTAGGGAACAGAGAATAATGAAATAGCAAATTCAAAACCACAAGGGCCTGTAAAACGTTGTTTCTCTGCTAGAAATATCTCATGGAAAAATCTTTAAAGCGTCAGTCCCTCTCTTTTTTTATAGACCCCACTTCATCCAAGTGCTTATGAACATGCTTAGTTTTCAGCGTGTGAGCTGTTCTGTGGATGCTATGGGAAGAGCAGGGGTTTAGAGCACTGGCATGTGGTAATGTTTGGCTGGATCAGCCCGTGGTGAATGCTTGTGGGAATCTGGCAGAGGGTGGGTGTGCAGAGCCTGATTCTCATTTACACCAGGGCGGCTGTACATGGCTCCCTGGGCGAGCAGGGCTGTCGCAGTGAGCCTAAGTGTGTGCGAATGATAAACCATGTAATTAATTCAAAATCCCCTGAAGCTAACCCAAAATAGTCCCACATAGATATCGTGGGGATGGTAGACCACAGGCATCTGAGTGCTGTGCCCTTGTGCTTCCCTGCGAAGGTGCCAGCAGGCATCCCATGGCTGTGGTGGGGCTCTCCCCAGTTGCTGTCTTCCCACCCCAGCTGCTACCCTGTACATCACCCACGGGGCCACATCCCACCCTTCTGCTCTGAATATCTCATCTGCTGTCTGGACTGGAGAGCTTGGTCTCAAACAGAGACATTAACATTTCTGTTAATAGGGATCTCTGTGTTGCTACATAGTCTGAATTGGCCTCTATTACTTATTAATGAAGATCCAAAAGTGCATGTACTTAAGACCTTGCTTAGCTAAGGGGAGTCTTCTAGGGCCAATTTGAGTCCTATTTAGTGACTAATGGCTATTGAGACATAATGTCCACTAAGCAGATATCACATCCTATTTAGTATTTAATGTTTAAATATTTAATTAATTAAACACTGCCAAATATTTAATTAAACACCATCAGAGCCATCCTGACACTTCCACCATGCATAATGCAAAGGAAATCAGGGCTTTCCTTATCAGCCCCACAAGTAATACAGGTTCAGCCTTTATCCACAAATAGCTGGCATCTGTGTAGCCAAAATACTTGCAGTCATACACGATAGAGAGGGCTGGTTTTTAAAAAACACCATCTTTTCTTTTTTTTTTCTTTTTCTTCTTTTTTTTTTCAAAATGAGCTGAGCTAAACGTTTTGTTAGTAAATCAGGCTCTGAAGTGACACGTAGGCAGAGCGGAGGTACCGTATGCTGCACTGCAACAAGAATGCTATGCTTGTATATTGACTTTTAATTATTTAAAAGTAAATGACTGCTACTTAGCATGGCATACCTGCCAGCAGTTTACACTAGTTTTGCTTAAATATTTACTCTGCTATTCAATAAAAAATGAGTCTACTGAAGCAAAAAATGAGAACCTACTGTACCACGTGGTCCCTCTACTACCTGTGGCATGCCAACTTCACAAAGATTTATTCACAAAGCGATGCTAGATTTTGATGGTTTTCCTGGACTAAGCCAAAATACAGGTTTAAATTATCCAGTTAGACTTCCAGCTACAAACTGGGTCATAATTGTCTGCTTTTGACATTCAGTTTCATATTTACTTATGGAAACTTGGCATTTAGAAATATAAAGATCTCTAAATCCTAGTTTCAAAATCTGGACACCCAGCAGGTACAGAAACATTTAGGGCTGAATTGCTTATTTGAATATTTTATTACCAAGCTCCATCCTCTGATGCGTGCTGAAGCTGCTAGGTCGTGTTTCATCACTCCCAGTCTGTGTGGGGATGTCTTATTTTAATGTTCCCACATGGGATCTCTCGCTAACAAGGAATGTGGCTACCAGTTGGAGAAACCATTAAAGTCACATCGTTTTTATGCTTGGATTCAAGCCATTTATTAATGAAATGAGGATATATATTTGGAGCTTTCTTTAGAGGATCTTACATGATCTTATTGGCTGCTCCAGCCAAATTATTTTTCTCTGTAAAGAGCTGATGCTCCAGGTGCTCAAATTGGGTTTTACTTATGTACACAGGCAAAAAAAAAATTGGACTCACGCTGTAAAAAGCCTCTATTGTTAGAACCTTTATCTCTCAAGTTCAGTGATGCTTTGCTTTGTCCGTTTGCATTTATTGAACAATCAGTTGCCTGAACAGCCAGACTTTGCCTACTTCTATAGGCTGCGGGGATGGTTTGAATTTTCATGTTCTCCTGCCCACCCAAGCAATAAACTCAAACTGTACTCATTCCTTTCCCTTCTCTGCTCTGTAAGACAGTCTTTTAAAAATAAGATGCATTGCCACCCAAAGTAGGAGTAAAACACCATTGCGCCCACGCTTTGCCCAAAAACACATGCTCAAATTGAGCAGGATGGAGGACTCACCCACCTCATTTAATGTAACACACTTGATGATCTTGCTTGATGTAGGTCATATTTCTTAGCTAACTTCCACTTTATTCTCACATACATACATAAAACCCCCATAACTCGTTTGAAGTGGGCACTAGTCTATGTCTCGGGGCTGCAAAGGTGGCAAGGAGCCAGCAGCTGTGAGCAGAGGGCTGCAGGGCAGGGACGGCGGGATGCCTGGGTCCTGGGGCTGGTCCCCCTGCCAGCACTGCAGGCTCCCGGAGGCCGGGAAGGCCAGCGGCGGGCGAAGGCACCGGCTGCGGGAGGAAGCCGGGCTCTTCGCAAAGGCGGTGCCGTGGCGCGGCGGGGGCCGGCAGCGCTCCGCGCTCTGCTGCGCTCTGCTGCGCGGTGCGCTCGCCGCAGTCACCCGGGGACGCGGTCCCAGCTGCAGCCGAGGCCATTCTGTGCTCATTTATTATGCACCGCGTCTTGACCGCTTAACTGAGGAGACGCGGGGCCGGCTCCCTGAGCGCGCCGGCTCTTGGCGGGGAAGCTCCCGGCGGAACAGCGATTCCACGTCTGCGCTCCCAGGCTGCGGAGGAAACGCTGCCCCGGCCATCAGCCGTCACCGCGCAGCTCCCCAGGCAGCGCTGCGCGCCGCGGAGGCCGGTGGTGCCGTGCCCGCGCCCGCCCTGCCGGTCGCGCCGTGCAGCTGCGTGCCGCGCGGCCCGATATCGAGGTCCGCGGGGTGCGCGGAAACGTCGACACCCGCATC